>JAOVVI020007132.1:0-15081 GCA_028571085.2 Nepenthes alata | reverse complement strand
CCACTCTTTGATCATTAGATGCGCCATCAACCCAAAGGACTTCTTACTCAAAGTATCAGCAACCACATTTACTCTCCTCTGACTAGCACTGGATCTCACAATTATAATCCTTCAGCAGGTTCATCCATCTCCATTGACGCATATTTAATTCCTTTTACGAGAACAAATATTTTAAACTTTTATTATCAGAATAGATCACAAACTTTTTCCCATACAGATAGTGCCTCCAAACTTTTAAGGTAAAGATCACTGCTACTAATTCCAAATTATGGGTGGAATAATTTTGCTCGTGAACCTTCAATTATCTTGATCCATAAGCCACCACCCAACCATACTGCATTAAAACACAGCAAGGACCTTTCTTGGAAGCATCACAGTATACCAAAAATTCTTCCGACCCATCTAAGATCGACAATACAGGCACGGATGTCAATCTTCTTTTCAACTCCTGAAAGCTTTCTTCGCAGTCACCATCCCAAACAAACGTCGTTTTCTTCTGGGTTAAACGGGTTAGAGGCATCTCAATTCTCGAGAAGTTTTCAATGAACCGCTTATAATACCCTGCCAAACCCAAGAAACTTCGCACTTCAGCGACGCTTACTGGCCTTACCCAATTTGTCACCGCTTCGATCTTCTTCGGGTCAACCGACACACCGCCCTTTTAAATGATATGACACAAAAATGCTACATCCTCCAACCAGAATTCTCACTTTAGTAGTTTCACAAATAACCTCCTCTTTCTCAAAGACTGCAACACAATCCTTAGGTGAGCTTCATGTTCCTCTAAGCTCTTTGAATAAATCAAGATATCATGAATGAAAATTACAACGAACTGATTTAGGTATGGTTGGAAAACTCTATTCATCATATCCATGAATGATACTGGTGCATTCGTCAGTCCAAAAGGCATCACTATAAATTCGTAGTGACCATACATCGTTCTAAAAGCTGTCTTGGGAACATCTTCTCGCATGATCTTCAGCTGATGATACCCTAAGCACAAATCAATCTTTGAGAAAACTTGAGCTCCTTGCAGTTGATCAAACGGGTTGTCAATCCTTGGGAGGGGATACTTATTATTGATTGTAATATTATTCAACTCCCTATAATCAATACACAATGTATGGATCCATCATTCTTCTTTACGAATAACACGGGAGCATCCCACGGCGACACACTTGGACGAATGAATCCTTTATTTAACAACTCCTATAATTGTTGCTTCAACTCTTTTAACTCAGATGGGGCCATCCTATATGGTGCCCTTAATATTGGCGTAGAACCCGACACCACATCGATCGCAAACTCAATTTCTAGATCCTGAGGCAATCCGGGAAATTCTTCTAGAAAAATATCGTCCAATTCACAAATAATTGAAATATCTTCTACACCCACAGAATAACTCTCAGATGTAACCATGTATGCCAAATAAGCTTGGCATCCATCTTCAATCAGATGACTAGTGTGTAACGCCGAGATCAATCCTGAAGCCTCCTTATTAGTCCTTTCTTGAAACTCGAAGGATGCATACCCCATAATATAAAACAAGACTGTCTTATGAAAACAGTCCACGGTAGCGTGATAATATGCCAATCAATCCATTTTCAAAATCACATCAAAATTTGGCATATCTAGCAGAATTAGATCCGGCAATAATTCATGGCATCAACCCAAACCAAACCCCGAGGGTACACAATATCGACCAAAAGAGACTTACCCACCGGGGTAGACACTATCTATGCGAAGTCTAAATATTAGGAAGGCACATACAAACTTTATACAAACTTAGGGGACAAAAAAATGTGTAACTCCTGGATCAATCAAAACATGCGCCATAGAGTTAAAAATTTGAAGATTACCTTTCATAACGGAGGGATCAGCCTAACATCTGGAGCAGAAGTCACAAAGGCTCTGCCTGGAACCGTTGGCCTCTTCTCTTGACGCTTTTGATTTGGGCAATCCATAAATAAATGGCCCGTCTCACCACAGTTAAAACAAACTCTACTTTGACGATAGCAGACTCGACTGCCGTGATTCTTTCCACAGAACTCACAAGCAGACTTGGTAAATTGAAACTTTGGGGAGGAAACCTTGTCTTTAACAGCTTTCCCTTTATCTTTACTTGCTTTGCCCTTATCTGTACTTCCCGGCATCAGGCGAGAAATCCAACGGAAAACTCCCCCTTTCGAGCTCTGGCTTCGTTGTTCTGACTTTTTCTGAAGATACTTCCCCCGAAACCACTATTGCTCGAACAATAAGACCCGATCTAGAGCTTCTTAATACAACTGCAATCTTAACTGCACCAATTGCTTACGGATTGAATCTCGTAACCCTTGAACATACTTCAGGGCTCCCATAGTCTCATTAGCGATCAAATGGAGAGCAAACTGAGAGAGCTCCATAAATCAGAAATTGGATTCCGCTATTATCTTGTCTCCTTGCCGAAGCCGGCCAAACTCGGCTCCTTTAATTTCTCAAACATTGGATGGGAAAAACCGATCTAAAAATACTTCTCGAAAAGTGTGACGGAATAAATTTTTTTCCTCAGAAGCTTCCATCAAGACAGAAATAGAATTTAATACCATAATTCAAAACATATAAATTCTGTAGAAATTTCGGCAGAGTTTCCTCTGTAAACTGGATAAAATCTAAAAAAATATAACCTGTATCGAATAACCCAAATCAAGCACACAACTACACAGATAAAACCATTTCATCCTACAACACACATACACAGGATCTCAAACTGCTATATCATCTATGGCCCAATTATAAACATATCCACTAAGTTAGAAATATAAAAGAGATGTCGTCTAGGTCCTGTAACAGAATCCAAAAAAGGAACACATAGCGAAAGCAGTACTATAAACCAGTGGAAGCATAAATCTCTATCTATATTATACATTTCTTCCAAAAATCCATACACATAAATCCATATACAATGAGTCAGGTATTTACGTCCAAACACTTTCTTCCAAGATCCCCAAATGGCTTCAAGTCTTCAAACGTTAGTAGGCTAACTTTAGCTATTCCTTCTCGTCCGGTACAAACTCTACTATCTCATCTGGAAGGAGAAAAAATAGTAAAATAGTGAGTCAAAATCCAATAAGATACATGCATACATGCAGTAAATCAGTTATGAAGAACAGTTATGCAGATATATTACAGTAAGAACATATTCAGGGGCAGAACAGTGCATGAAAAATAGAGAAAGTATAATGGATATTAATTACGCTTCAAAAATCAGAAATTAGTATAACCATGCTTCAGAAAGCAGAAGTCGGTCTCAACTTTATAAATTATAAAAAAATTTCTTTTCTATCAGTAAAGGACCCTACCAGTAGACCCTACTAGCGGAGGGGATGAATAATCGAGGATAGATTGTGTTCACTTCACACAATCCAAGGCCAGAAAAAGTAACAGGAGATTTCTTCCCTCGAGATCTATCCCCTCTCTAAGGATTCAGAACAGAGGGTGCCCGCCAGTAACAGTAATTACCATCTAGATTAACGTCCTGAGGAAGGGCGGGCCACATATAACTCCATGGACAGAGTTATTCTCAATAACCATCATAACGTTCTAAGGCATGTCGAAGAACCTAACCTGACTGTATATCAATCTCGGGTCCTAAATAATAGTATTAGAAATATTTTTCCTTCTTATTTCTTCACTGAATCGGAAGTACGTCAGAGTTTGACAATAATTCTTCAGTTAGCTTCAAAATATACAGAAACAGTTTGAAACCCCTTCAGATTTGTTTTAGCACATACGGTAATAGTTTATAATCCTTCAGAAATTTAACAGTATAAATCAGTGTAAATTTTTCAGACATAAATCACATGCTGAACATTATCACATTATAAATTAACTTTTACATAACAAAAATTTTGGATTAAAATAGTTAAATCCTTTCATTTTCGTACTTAGGGTTTCGCCAAAACTTTCAGACAATAAACGAACACCAAACACATGTATTTGCACAAAATCAGAGGCATATATAGCAGTACATACCAGTAAATATGAAATTTGTTCAACTAATCAGGAGAGATATGCTTTATTTACAGTAAACATAGAGAAATATGGATTTAAAATATAAATACCATTTTTGAGATATTAAAACACTGTAAAAATAGTAAATAGCATCCAAAGTACACTTACCTGAGCTCAATCTACCGTTATTTTTATCCGGATCGGATCAAAACGAGTGATTTCTCCCCTTTTCCTTCCATTTTCTCTCCGTCCCCTCTCTTCCTCTTCGTGCTTACTGTTGTGCCTCAACTTTTCCTCTCTCCGGAAGGAGCAAATTAATTTAAAGAGCTTCCGAATATGAATTCCTTTGAAATTAAGCATGCCAAAACTTTCAAATTGCATAATTGAACTTATACAAATACATATCACTTAATCGGCATTTAAACACAAAAACATTACACAAAATATCGTCCGAAGTTCTCGGGTGAACAAAGCACATATGCACAAATCGATTAATTCTCAGAAGTTCGGACATCAGACGGGTAATTTATCGAACCCGAGGCATGGATAACTATAACCCCAAGTCAATTTACACATTAAACCCTAAATCGAAACTCAAACGATGTCCAGGCGCGGGTTAAGGGATTCACGAATGAATTTCCTTACATAACCACAAATTCGGATACCCAACAAATAAATTAACATACCCAGGTCATCCATAATCAAATTCTAACCCCAAATAAATCAAAAGCCCCAAATATCGGAGGCCAGAATCCATCCACTTGTGGATGAACAGTATACGTGCGTGGGTGAAGGATTTCGGACGTGCAAACGGTGCGAAAACAACAATTCAGACCACAAATTTCACACATATAGATAATTAGACCGTGGGCATCACAATTATGTGCATGGGGTCGGGTATCGGGACAAAAATACCCGAAGAGGATCGAACAAAAATCAAAGAAACAGAAGAAAAACGGTGTGGATGTACTTGCCTTGACGTGCTCTATGATTTTTCTAACTAGCTCGAGGCCAGATTTGGACTCCACGGCCTTGATCTCCTCCTTTCTCTCTCTTATTCATCACCCTCTCTCTCTCTAAAAGGGTTTGGTTGCATGAAAAAAATAAAAATTGCAAAGCAGCACGGGGCTTTAAAACGGCCTAGCGCAGCGCACAAAGAGCGCCCGGTGAGCACAACCCCACTACTCAGGCCACTCTCAAGCATGCGGCGAGTGTAGCTAATCTGGATTTTGCACTCACCGTGGGCTCGAGCCCATGGAGGGCGCGGGTCAAGCCTGCAACAATCCCACTTCGCATTTTTGCCGTTCGGGTCCCGTTTTGACCATTATAACCCAATCTTTTACATCCTTGGATCCTATTTTTTATTATATCACCTTAATAAGTCACGATTATCACAATTGAAAACCCGAAATCTTATTTACGAATTAACATTTAATGGCTTATAATTTTGATTCCCGATTTATCAATTTCGGTTCTTTGAGCTTTTCAATCCGATTTCTCCCGTACCTTTTGACCACAATTCTCCTATTTTAACTCAATTACCTCTCAATTATCATATTTTATAAATTTAAAATCTCACCACCCATATTAACCATATCTTGAAAATTGATACCTTACAGGGCTCAACTTCCTCTTCCTACTTCCGAACTCAATTTTTCACATTCTAAACCTAACCTTTAATCATTATTAATTCAATTACACCATAATTATCGTATTCTGAAAATCGAGTCGTCACAAAAAGTATGCAATTCATTTTCCTCGTGGTCCTAGCCCAAAATATGTCATTGAGAATCCCACCATCTCATGGCCTCGCCATCCATTCTGTAGGCGGCAAATCTTCCTTTATCTTTTTCAGGGCAGTCAATAATATCAAATACTCTTTCCAATTTTTTTAGCCAGCTTTCTGCTTTAATTGGGTCAAACTCACCCAAGAACTCCGGAACATGCTCGCTTTTAAAGTCGCCATTCTGGCCCTGATAGTATGGTGTCTGGCCCTGACCTTGCTCGGCCATTCTGCTCAAAGTTGCCATGTCCTGATCCTGCCGCTGGATCATCCGGTCCATCATTTCACGCATGGTAGCATAGTCGTTTCCATGACTCGAGGCTGATCTTCTACCTCTAGCCTCTTCACGGTTTCCACTGACCTTCTGCTTCTGACCTCATCCTGGCTTGAGGTCGATCTTTTACTCCTATGGTCTTCCCGACTTGAATACGATCTCCTAAAATCTCTAAGGTCTATCATAATATCCACCTATCATAAAAGATTTGGTCAATAATCTTTCCAAAATTGACCCAGAACACCTCCCATTACGACTTTTCTCTGATACCACTTCTGTCACGAACTCGAACCAAACAGGTCAATTAAATAATTAAATATACTTCAATTATTATCCTTATAATTTTTAAAACTCGGGTGCAACCACCAAATATATAAAAACTCTATAAAATTTTATAATCTACACATGATATTATCAGATAATATAATTATGACATGCTCTACAAAATAGCCGTAAGGGTCTAACCAAATTAAGACAACGAATCATCCACATAAGAAAATCACCCAACAAATTCTTGACATACAAAACCATGGCCTACACTTGACCAACCCTAACATCTCATAACAATCCACGCAAAATTTATTCATACCCGACACATTGTTGATAATATCAGAATTCAAAAGTATGACAATCACCAGAGGCGTACAGTGTTGCGCTGAAACTTTTCATACTACTGCGAAGAAGCCGATCCTCTACTTTAAAAGGATAAAACAGAAGAATGAGCATAATACCCAACAAGTATCATAAAAAAATAAATGAGACCAAAGAATCAAAAGGAGGGTTAAATAGATAAATCCAAATCACCGATAAATAATTAAAAATTCCATATCTAAAATTCAATAGTAGTTTTGTACTCAAATTAAATATTCAAATCCAAAGTAAATATCTAATTTGAAAAATAGTCCTCGTCGGGATATATATATATATATATATATAGATATATATATATGAAATTGAGGCGATCCGAATCGATTCCAATATGCCAATATCTAGTCCAGGTCCAAGACCCGATCAGCTTGTGCTTTGTGATAGAATCTGATAGCTGGATGATCTAATAACGTGTGCTGAAATAGTAGCATTAGCGCGATAAATTTTTTAACGGTCCGAATCAAAACATATAGTCAATTTGTATGAAACATATCAAACCTAATTGTAGACAAAATTGACAAATCTCAAATCCAAATCTAATACAAATCTATACAGCGATACAAAATCATGCACCAACTTAAATTTTGATTATTTAAAGACTAATTTGAGGAAGGGTTACACATAAGCCTGGTAATCTTAGGTCAAAATTTATGTACTCTTTATCCATAAATAAGGTTGCTCACTATATTTTGTCACCCGCTACTTTGGATGTAATTTTTAAGTATGTCAGATATATTAGAACGTCTAAATATATTCTAAAATCAAGTCAAATTATCCAAATGAAAAGGGTCACTACTCTAAATCTTTCCTACCGGCGAAAAGAAATTTTCAATTAACAAAATAATCTCCCTGTCGGGAGCTGGCCAGAATCCAATAATCCAAATCCAAATGTAGTAACCATAACCCAACACATGCAAGTAAAAATGCACGGCCAATATAAGTTTCGTGCATATTTTCATTACACATACTGATATAAATATATACAATATCCAATAAATTTTTTCAGGCTTTAAAAATAATAATAAATTCCTTGACTTTATATTTTGCAAATCTGAAGAAAGGATCCTCCAAACTACCGAATCGCGCGTTCACTCCTTCACAGCCGTGCGGCCTGCTTCGCACTTGTGTTTTCTCTCCCTCTTTCTCTTCACTTTGCAGCTTCTATTGCGCGCCGCTCACCCACGGCCGTCGCCACCCACCGGCATTCACCACCTGCCATCACCGTCCGACATCGCACCACCACCACAACTGCCACTGCCGACACGGCCGACAACCGTCGTTGACCTTCTGGATGCCCTCTCCTCACAGAGCACCACCACCGACCACTTTCAATGCAGCTCTCACCGGACGTCATCGCTGCCCATTGCTGCTGCTCCTTCTTCCTTGCGCTATAAAAATGGCGCCTAACCCCATATTTTCTCTCTCCTCTGTTTTCCTTTCCACTTTCCACTTCTTTCTTCTTCTTTTTTCTTCTCTTCTTTTTTTTCCTACTTTGCTACCTGTTAGAGCACCCCAAATTTCCCTTATTTAATCCCTCCTTAATCCCAAAACCAGCTGCGGTTTCTGCCGCGGTTTTACATTTTCTTTATCCTTTTTTCCCAATAATATATATATATATATATTATATACATAACATATACACACACATATATATATGTATCCGTCAGACACCTCTCGGACGTGTGATAAGTGCCAAGTTGCAAATTTTGATACCTCTTTCAAATTTTTTTTTGATATTAAATTAATCTTGACATGTTCGATTTATCCAAAATCATAATAAATATTAAAATAATTAAAATAGGTTCAGGATATTACAAATCTCTGATACCAATTGAAAGAGGACATTTTGTTCCCAAATAACACAATAACACTTTTACCCCGTACAAGATAAGTGGAAGCAATACAAATTTAAATATTTAGTACACGTAAAGAATATTTATATCTAGATACCAAAACAAATAACATGCATGAAATGATATACGACAATAGGTAATAATAAAAAGAGACAATATTTTGGTGACGAAGGAAAAACTCGATACTTACGATAATCGAGAAAAAATTCTCCGGGTTTTAACGGTCAGAGAAGATATCCACTATAAAAATTAACTTACAAATCAAGTGGTATAGATGCACTAACCTAGCCAACTTACTCCCGTCTTGTGATCCCTACCAAGGAACTCCTTGGATTTGCGTTAGACTTTTTAGTTATTTTTCACAGATAGTGTCAATAATCCATCGCTGAATCTGAATTTTTGAATGAATTAGGGAGCCGTTTGATCTTTCCAATAGGTCAATATAAAGCAGGTCCAGTCTTCGTTACTTTAAAGTTAGAACCTGCAACCACAACTAACAAATAAGATATCAATGGATGGAGGTACTCGCTTCCTGGTATGTCCTTCGATACTCAAATTAGAAATCTTTATCAGGTAGATAGAACAATAGGATGATGAGTGAATAATGTATAGATGTATATTTTGGAGATTGAGCATTAGCGGAGGGTAAGGCTCCAGTGGATGGTTCTACTGATGAGCAGTTTAGAGATGGAGGACTAGACTCCAGTGCTGTGCTCGGTTGGGGAGCGGCTTAGAGATGAAGAATTGAGTTTCGGTGAGTGCCATGGTTGGGGAGCGATTTTGAGATTGAGGATTGAGTTTCGACGAGTGCGCTTAATTGTGGAGCGACTTTGAGATGAAGAATTGAACTTCGGTGAATATGCTTAGCTGCGGAGCAGCTTTGGGGTCTCTCAATATGTTTGACCACTTGAAGTTCGAGATGCATTCAGAATGCAAGGACTCGTTGCCATCCCCTCCCTTTGTCAATCCACTTTAATCATGGAGGCGCTGAATACCTGAGAGGAGTGAGAGATAAAGGAAGAGGGATGCTGCATTGACTTCTCCATTTCGAGATATTCCTTCTCTCCTTGGGACTGAGAGTCTAGACCTCGGGATTGAGAGTCGAGACTCCTCCAAGAACGTGAGTCCCCCCTTCCTTCTGCACTACAAGAGAGGCATTTATAGAGAGAGAGTATGCTTTCTAGTTGTTACTTTTGCTAGCATTGTGATGAGTGGCCGACAACGTGAGCCTATCATAGGTTTCCTGGACTGTGGGGCTTGTCTGCTAAGCTGCGTTCGTAGGTTTGCCCAGCAGGCAACTTCAATGGCCCATACATCGCCTTGTGGATCTGGGTCACGCTGAAAGGCCCTTCCACGGTGCTTTCTGGGCATTGGGCTTGGAAGAACCTCCATCGGGCCACCGCTTCTCCTACAAGCTGACTCTAACCCGGCCCAATAAACTACTAGACCCATAGGGGGCACTGTGGTAGCGATGACTAATGGGCTGTTAATAGTGTGGTGGTTTAGAGGTGGATCATAGACATGACTTTTTTTAATTTTATTTCAATAAATTACTAGAAAATAGGCAACAATTATTGAACAACCACCAATAAATTTATCTAAGTTCCTCCTTCTACAGCCTTCTCTCTCTTTTTCTCTCTTCCTTTTATCTCTTTATCTCTACTGTAATACTTGATTTTTTATTTGATTTATTTTGGAGATAATTGTCATTCTGGTTAATTAAATATATTAAAATTCATTATATTTGGTAAAATTTTAAATGATATTTGGAGTAGCGATTTGGCACCTAAAGGGCGCTCAAGAGACACCTGAGCACCAATTACTGTGGGCTTGCACCAGAGGTGCACCCGAGGCTGCATTTGAGGTGCTCCTGAGGTGACCCTCGAGTGCCCTTTGGTCTTTATAAGTGAGGCACAGCACACTGTTGGCCATTTGCGCAAGAGAAAGGAAGAGAGTATAAGGAAGAAGAGAAGGGGTAGATCAAAATATCTTTTTATCAGATTTACTTGGTATGATATTAATGTAAGTATCTATAAGGCGTATCTTTAGTTTGTTTCAGTGTCTGATATATTTTACTTATATTTTGAAAGTTTAATGTTCATGCATGCTCTTTTTATTAAGCTTATTTATTTTCCTTCATCCATGCATGTATTTTTATCGATTATTTGAGAATTTTATTATGGATTTTTGAATATTTAGGGGTTTTGCTATTTTAGAAAAAAATAAGTAAATATTTGAGACTGTACATTTATGTATCTGTATATTTATATGAAAATGCGCATAAAAATCTACATGGCCGTGCATTAGTACTCATTTATCGTTGCCTAGGGCTTGAGGTCGCTACCTTCGATATAATTTGTGATATGATTTGTTGCACCTCTCCCTCTGAGGAGACTTTTTTTCTAACGGAAAAATATCTGTGACTCCTTTTTTCATCGATAGAAAAAGGCACTATTTGTAATTTATTCACCCCATCTGTCCTTTAATAAGAATCATTATAAGTGAATTGAATAAAAAATTAATATATTCAAACGTCCTAATATATGTACTAAATTTAAAAATCACACCTAAAATTACGTGTGATAAAATATAATGAGTGCATTCCTTATCATAGGTGACAAAGTATATAGATGATCATACCCGTAGGTCTAAATAAAGGTTGATCTCGTTTAATATTACCGAGACTATGCATAATTCTTCATCAAGTTAGTCTATTATCCTTTCGTTATCCGATTTCGTGCATACTTTGTATTTCTACATCAATTTATATTCGGAGTTTGATTTGGGTTTCGTAGATTTGCCTATAAATGGGATTTGGTTAGTCTCATACATGTGATATATGATTTCATTTCAGAATATATTTGATCCTTATATGGTTTTGTTCTGAACTTTGATTCTATTTATATGATTTTGATCTGAATTCTATTTCGTTTAGCCTCTGTATCAGTATATGGATTATGATATGATTTGATTATCTTATTTTACTCCGGATCACTTTTATTCAGTATATGTCTCGATAAGATTACGTTTGGTATGGACTCTGATTTGAGTACGATACTGCTTTCATGACTTTCGATATCAAATCATGATTCAGATTTGTGATTTGACCTTCGATATTGATTTTTGGATTGGTAATTTGACTTTCAGTAATGAATTTTTGGATTTGTGTCTTTTACCTATTTTTAAAAATATTTATGTACCCTCCCTCTAATTTCGAACCCTATTATTTATTATATATGATATGATACTTATTGACTCTTAAGCTCATATTTTCTATTTCTCATCCCTTTAGATTAGTGGGTATGGATACTATGTAGGAGTTGGATGTGATTTGATCATAGCATTAGTCTATTTCGGTTAGTATTAGCTTTATTTTAGCTTGGGTCTATATCCGTTGTATTTTGGATCTTAGGATTGGCCGAAAATAACCCCATGGTTAAGTATTGAGAATAGTTAGGATATAATGTTATAAATTGGGCATGTTTATGGTTGATTTGTCATGTCCCTTACAATATTTGTCAAGCATATCATTTATTATATTGTCTGGATAGTTGTCTGATAAGGTCCTGTGATAGCCGTTAGGTTCTGTTCATTATTATTATTAAATGATGAAATTTTATGATCCGTTTATCATCACGCCCGAGTTTAGCATTTAGTATTATTGTTTTGGGATTTTAAATTTTACAAATCATAAATAATTAGACATACTTTAGTTCGAGTTTGTGAGATCAATTCTATTCAAAATTTTGCAGAAATGACTAAAAATCGACAAAAGAAACCTTTTATAGAAAATTGGCACATATATGCAAGTTAGGCGCGTAGCAGGCGCCAAGTTATATACATTAGGGTGTACCACCATCCATTAAACACAGATTAGATGCCTACTTTCTATCCCAAATACACACATGCATCCCTTAAGTACATATTGGTTGTAACCAATCTACTTTAAATATATACGACTGCCCTATAGATGTCTTTCATGTGTGACCACATTGTCCAAAATTCGTATATGTGTGGGTTAGGCGCCAATCAAGCATTGGTCTTAATTGATATCGATATTTTTATTAATTTAAATTGACTAATTATCATTGAAATTATAATTTGGATCTATACCTTACAATTATGATGTATTCTACAAATTTCGTTGTACATTTGAATGGCTATATTTGTTAGTATATAAAATTTTAACGAAATATATACATTTCTTAAAGAAAAAAAATATTGTGATGGGTTTTCTCCAAATGCACCTTAACAAATGAAAAATCTCCCTTGTATCGTAAGAATTGAATGAGTTGACACTGAGATAATAGATTCTAATTGTGAGAGATTAAGCGACTAGCCGCCTAATCTAGTGATTGCGCAGCCATCAATTAGATCGAACTCAAAGATTTCAGCAACAAGTAATATTATTGTGTATTTAAGTTTCAAAACTTTATAAGAGTCAGAGTACGGTTGCATCAAAAACTTACCAGTAACTATAGATCAAAAGTGGCGAGCCAAAAAAGTTATAGATGGCAAAGCTAAATAACTAATCTTTCATGTTTTATCAATTTCTAAAACCTTTGATATTGACTGATTAATAACTGTAATAGCCACGATGCCATGATCGTATGATTTGAAGCAGTTCACCAAAATTATAAACGTGATTTTTAATAGTCAAATCAGATAACCAATTAGAACAATTAACAACTCCTTGTTCGTAGACATAGGAAAGAGAGGGCATAGAGGGTGAGAGAGTCTTGTATGGAAATGACTTTTATCTCTATTCTCTTCAAAATATTGTAGAAATGACTAAAAATTGGCAAAAGAAACCTTATATAAAAAATTGTCGCATGTACGTTAGTCAGACACGCATTAGGCGCCAAATTATATACTGTATAATGCACAATTGTCCATTAAATGCAAATTAGATGCTTACTTTCTATCCTAAATACAAACGATGAGCCCTTAAATGCACATCGGTTATGACAAATCTACTACAAATATACACAAATACCCAAGAGGTGTCTTTCGTGCATGACCACACTGTCCAAAATTAATATATGTATGGGTCAGGCACCTATCAAGCCTTGGTCTAACTTATTCCAATTAATATTGACCAAAATCTTAATTGACATTGAAATTTTCATTAATTTAAATTAATTAATTACTATTAAAATTATAATTTGGGATCCATACCTCAAAATTAGGATGTATTCTACAAATTTCGTACATTTGATTGGCTATATTTGTTAGTATAAAAAATTTTAATGGAATATATACCTTTCTTAAAGAAAAAAATATTATAATTTGTTTTCTCCAAATGCATCTAAACAATTGAAAAATCTCCCTTGTATCGTAAGAATTGGATGAATTGATATCGAGATAATAGATTCTAATTGTCAAAGATTAAGCGGGTAGCTGCCTAATCTAGTGACTTGGCAGCCATCGATTAGACCGAACTCAAAGATTTTAGCAACAAGCACAATTATTGGGTATTCACATTGCCGAAATATTGTAAGAGTCAGAGTACGGTTGCATAAGAAGCTTATCGGTAACTATAGATTAGAAGTGACGAGCCAAAAATTATAGATTGTAAAGCGAAATAACCAATCTTTCATACTTTGTCAATTTCTAAACCCCTTGATATACTGACTAATTAATAACCATGATAGCTATGATGCCATAATCACACGATCTGAAGTGGTTCACGAAAATTATAAACTTGATTTCTATTAGTCAAATCTGACAATCAATTAGAACAATTAGAAATTCATTATCCGGAGATATAGGAAAGAGAGGGCACATAGGGGGAGAGAGCCGTGGAAGTAGAAAATAGGAAGCAATTAATGACCAACCACCAAACATTTTGTCTCAATTTGCATGCGCAAGTCCCACTAGTTATTTTGCTGTTATACGTGATGACAACCCAACTTACGGTTAAAGGATAATTAAGTCAAAAAATGCACTCCATTAACATATAGTCAGATGTTTAACTATTAAGTATCTTATTTATACACAATGTCAGATATTAATTATTTCATATATTAATTTAGTACCAATAAAAGTAATCTCTTGATATAATTAAAAACTTAACATAATATCTGATGTGTATTTTGATTTAGGTCTTTCCTTAATAACTTAAGTATTTGTGATAGATAAAAATTTATTTTCACTAGTTCCAAGTATTCTATTCATCAATGGCACTCTAAGAAAAGGAGGATGAAGATATGATACATATTGAAAAAATAATATAGAATATTGATATTATATTTATTAATATAACAAAAATGACAAACAAAAAAAATTGAGAGAAAATTTTAAACAAAAAAAAAGAATCAATTGATGACAATATGATGACACTGTTATTAGTAGCTTAACGAGGCACTTCGCAATACAACAGTTTCAACTGTTAGACCTGGCCCAAATCCGAACAAGACACCCCATTCAAATCCTTTTCCGGTGGTTGCCTTCCCTTCTTTTACCGATCTCTTCCTCATCTCATCCAAAATGAAGAGTACGCATGCACCCGTCAAATTTCCATACTCACTCAA
>JAOVVI020007131.1:0-15082 GCA_028571085.2 Nepenthes alata | reverse complement strand
AAGGTGGCACCGGAATTAATTACCTAACCGGACTCCTCGTCCGTCAGGTTTGCCACGTTCTCTTCACATGTCAACAGGAGATCGCCTCCTGTAACCACTGAGACGGAGGACTTGTCCTCACCTTGTCCCTTTTCTCCTTTCTCCTTTTCCGTGTTCTCACGCTTCCAATTGAAGTATTGCTTCTTGATGTGGCCCTTTTTGCCACAATGATGGCGCTTAAGGTTTTGATACCTTAATCGAGATTTGCTGCGTCCTTTCTCTCCAGGCTTCTGGCTGCGTCCTCTACTCCGTCCCCTAAATTCGGTCACAAGTACTTCACTATGTGAAGACGTTGAGACCCATTGTGACCGTCTTGACTCATTCATGAGTAAAGAAGCAATTACCTTGTCCAACTTCAACGTATCTTTTTCAAACAGCAAAGTGGTGACGTTGTGATCATAAGAGGTTGGTAGAGAGGCCAGCAGCACCAATACCCTGTCCTCCTCCTTGAATACCTCATCAAGGGCGGACATCTGTGTCACGATCCGATTAAATTCGTCCAAATACTTTTCAAAGCTGCCACCTTCTGATAACCGCAGACCAAAGAACTGTTTCTTTATATGTAATCTGATTGTTAAGAACTTGGACTTATATCGGCTCTTCAACTTTTCCCAAACCTCCACCGGATCAGTCAGGCCAAGGACCTCCTGGAGTGTGTTGTCCACCAAGCATAATTTAATAGTGCAGTTGACAAGGTCTCGTTTATCTTGTCAGTCCTCCACTGATAGGTATTCCGGCTTGTCTTCCTTCTTGTTCAGTGCTTTTATTGTTCCTTCTCTAGTCAGGATATTCTTCACCCTCTCTTACCAGAGGATGAAGTTACCCTACCCATTAAATTGTTCTACGCTGAACGACAAGTTCTTTGAGGACGATAACGCCATTCAGACGGAGTTCTTAACCTCTCTCTGATACCACTTGTTGGCCGGAATGGGCGACCGACTGACAAAGGCATAGAAACAATACACCCTTATACACATTGTGAAGTAGAAGTAGGAGAAGAGAAATGAACACCAAGTATTTTACTTGGAAAACCCTTGTAAAGTAAGGGAAAAATCATGGGACACTAAGTCCACTGTAAAATCACTGCGTATGAGATATTGGTTACACACACCATAGGAGGCGAAAAATAAGAATAGAGTAAAAAGTAAACAAAGAATTTCAACACTTTGTTTTCACTCACAGCTCTCTTTCTTTTTCACTCTCTCCTCTATTTTCTCACACACTTAGTGAATACACACACACACACACACACATATATATATACGTCCTCCAACAGTATAAGCAACCATAGTCCAGCTTGATGGTTGGTGCACAACATCCAAGGTTTGCATGCGTGCATGCAAACGCCCTGTCCTACAGCGGTCGGCGCATGCCTGCTCTTGCAGATAAATCAGCGGTTGGGGTCCCAAGAATGACGTCTACCAACTACCCAATCAGGTAGGCCAACAGTACGCCTTTTGGGATATGACAGTCATTCAGAGCTTCCATATTCAGTCGGTCAACCCTATTGACCGTCTTCTCATTTTGGTCGGTCAACACCCCGTTGACCGGTCGAAGTAGTCCGTCTGGATTCTTCAACAAAGTTAGACGGCTCACGACTTTAATCGGTCAATTTATTGACCGGTTGAGGTTGCCCGTCCAGAAGGTTCCGGTCAACTATGTTGACCGGAATTCCTTCTACTTTTTCTGAGCATAATAGCACATACGTTTTTTGATCCAAATTCTCCGATTATAAGGACTTCCACACGGGAGTGATTCCTGTTACAATTCTCATAGTATACCTGTTAAAGAGAAGTTTACGAGGCAAGAAAATATGTAAATATAGTAAAACAACTACAACCTTTCTTACGATTGCCAGAGGCATTGTTAGAAGATCATAAATGTATTTAGTATTTCAACATAATTAGGCGATTCATAACAAACACAAGCAGGTATTATAGTGTCAAGTTATTTCAAATGCTTGCAACAGGTACGCACTCAGGAACAAATACAAACTATAACTGAACCTTCTAAGAACACACAAAAGAGTTAGAGAGGAAGGAGTTCTGGGAGTGTGAGGAAGAGAAGAAGTATGACTGAGTTCCATCATTTGTGTGGATTTTTGAGCAAAATATTGCATCTGTACCATAACGCAATTCAGTTTTTTTCTTCAGATAACCAGATATCGAAACAACTACCGATCCTTGGCTTCCTGATAACAACGCTCAGGAAATCGCATCTACATTCTCTGTCACACACATTTTTGCAGTGTTTTTCTCTTTTCAGCAAAATAAATCGACTTTGCCAAACCAAAACAATGCCATCTAAAAGGAATTTAGGCATTTTGAAAAAAAAAAAAAGAACAAATATTAACTAGATTAATTAAACAATACCTTCTTCAACAACGGCTCTTTTTCTTTACTCACGTCTCCCATCTCTACGAAAGCTAGCTAGCGACCGCTGCAGCTGCGTAACTAAACCCCTGCTCAGTCAAAAAACGATTTACAAATGATCTTCAAACTTCTCAACAAATCACGGGTAAGTTAACAGAGAACAACGTGGAGCGATTTACATTAGTCAAACTTTGAAAATCTCGATAATAAATTTACCTCCAAAACTTTAGGCCTTGAATCTTAGGCCGAAAGAGAAGCCTTTTTGCCTCCAAGACTTTAGGCCTCGGATCTTAGGCTGAACTGAAGGAGGAGCGTTTTTGCTGCAATAATCTAAGAAGTTGTTGACAAAGTCTCTGTATATATGCTGCATTTCGGCATACATGAATGCATCACGAATTGCGTCATCTCTCCATTGACGACAAAATTTGTTGATCTCATATAAATATATAAATATATTTTTTTTATCAGAAGAGTGATCAACTTGCCATTCTTTTGGTGAATCAATTCGCCATGTGATTATGATCAATCATGATTTTGCCTTCCGACTTAATCTCCATTGGCGGCTTGCAAACGCAGGACAATCTCGCGCACATTCATTTCATCTATAACAATATTATTGCCAATCTACCTATTTATATCAAAATTATTATTTTTTATTTAAAAAATAAAAATTTAAATCATATAAAATTTATATTTATTTTTAATAATTATAACATAAACAAATATCTAATTTAACCTATATATAATATTTTTTCTCTTAATATTTTTTATTCGAATTTTTAATTTAAAAGACAATGACATCTTATCGAAAAGACAAAGTGATCGTTGAGAAATAAATTGCAAATGACAAAAAGAAAAAGAAAAAAAAGGTGAAAATTTTATTTTTTTTCCACACAATTTTAATAGAGTGAAAATATATTATATTGTATACTAACATAAACTGAGACGTATTTAATTATTTTTAAAAATGTTATTTTTTTTATTTCTATAATTTATAAACAATTATTTATTTATGTGTAGTATCTATAATAATTTTCATTTAAAAAAATAATTTTTTTATAATATATTAAATATATGATAAATTATAAAGAAATAGGGTAGATGAAGATGAGAGAGAAGGGAAAGGCCAAATTGTCCACGACAGTGAGAGTGATTTTAATGGTAATCAAGACGATGAATCCAACAATTTTAATGCCGCAACGCTAAGAAAGACTCAGCCGTACACTAAAAATCAGTCACGTGTTGGTTTTTTATAGGCTGACAGACAGTGCCAATCAAGTGGGACCGGAACGAGGATTCTGATACGCGGAGCAGGATTTTCGTCCAATAAATAATTTTTTTATTTTTTATTTTTTTTATTTTAAATTTTACGTCAAACAAAAAAAATATTATTTATAGGATAAAAATCCTGTTCCGCGAAGCAGGATCCCTCAATCCAAGTGGGACCCTGCCGAGTCTGCAAACTGATGGATGAGCTGCGCCAAGCCCCGTGAGTAAAATTCTCAAAAAAAATATTTATAAAGAAATTGATTTATAAATTATATATATTTTTTTTATAAAAAATAAATAATAAATGAAATAAATTTTACATATATAAAGGAAAAAATATATATGATGGGATATGTGGCAACGTTCTTATACTTCTGAGTTGTTTAACTTTTAATTTTTCCAATTACATTCGAAAATTTTGTATTATTCAATAAATATATTTTTGGTTTTTATCTTAGTATTGCTTTTATTTTATGGGAATAATAGATCAAATTAATCAAAAAATGGACTTTGAATCAATGGAAGTATAAAAATTAAGCATAAAATAATTTATTCACATAAGTTGTCATGATATCCTTTTCTTTTTTTTTACATATACTACAATTGGTATTTGCATTAAAATTTAGAAAATGATTATAATTTTTTTCTCTAATAAATATATTTATAACTTTCATCTTAGTATGAATATTGTTTAGTATTAATAAAGTAGACCCACAATATCTTATTAGGATAAAAAAAATAAAAAACATAGATAAAAATAAATAAATAATTTAAATAAAAAAATAAAGACACAGATGGCTGAATAGACGACTAATGGTAAGTTTAGAATAAATGGGCCAAGTAAAAGCTCTTGCCCAAGTTACCCGGCCAATCAAAAGATTTTATTTTGACAGATAAATCAAAAGAATTCAGTTATATCACCCATCTAATAATAAGAGAATTCTTTACTATTAAGATTTTTTTTCTTACTTCACTAATAAAATTTCTTTAACAACCATCTATTTAACAATTGGAGAGGAATCAAGCCTAAAAGGTGACCAGAGGAGCCAAACATGGAGAGGGGAGGGGGAGAGCCTGAGCACAACCTTCTAGTCTCCGTCGGCCACTATCTAGCACCTCGTCGGATGGCACTACTGTCTGGGTGCTTGCTGTGTTGCCTATACCAAAAGGCCCGACCCATGCATTGTCCAAGTTCCTGGGCTAAGATCTGTCACGCGCTTTGACCCACCGACACACGTTCAGCCATGTTAGAAACCTATTAGCACATTAGTCTCCGTTCTAAGCTCAATCGAGGCCCATCATGGCCACCACTGCTTGATGGCCCCATTTTTGACTTGCTGATATCAACTATGGCATGCTGCTCAAGCTATATAAGCTCAGATTTAAGGTTTGAACATGCCTAACTTAGATCTAAGATTTCAATAAGCCAAAAATGATGAAAGATATAAACAGTAATACTCTTCTATTTCTCAAAGGTTCACATGGCTTCAATATGTTTCATCCTTCATACTCAACGTATCGAGCCAAATAAAATCTAACCTGATGGGTACGGAAACTAGAGGACCGTTGTGGACGGACCCTGGCATCACAGGAACCCAGTGGACCCAAGAGGTCCAAGTGATAGGGCCCAAGCGACGTGACAAATTGGAAGCTCATAGAGGTCCACGGACCCAGGATGGCCCCGAACCTCAGCCGCGCCTGGGAAAGCAACGCTCCAGAGATTTGGTAGCAAACCTGTCAGACCGTATGAAGGATGATGGCCTACGCACACGATTGATCATTGCAGATGTGACTTCACGAGAGGTCAGTCAACGTGCACACCACATTCCTGGTGCAAAGGACAAGGTTGGTGGAATTTGTGGCTGATTTCAGCATATGTCAACGCCACGTGAACAACCTACCAAAGATGGTTCGAATACTATAAATACTCTAACTGTGTATCTAACAAAGGATTCCAACATTTACTCTTACCCAAAAGTTATAGAGAGAGAAAAAGAATGGAGAAAAGATTTGTGCCGCTCTGTAATCCGTCTGTAATCCATAACAGCATAGTGAGATTGATTCCCGAACAAAAGTCCCGTGGTTTTTCCTTCCTTATTCACAAGGAGGGTTTCCACGTAAAAAATCTTATTTTCATACTCATACTCTCTCTCTCTCTCTCTTTCCACTAACGCATTGTCTTGTGTTACTGTCGGATCCTCATCTTAGTCAGAGTAAGGATCCGAGGACGCAACATTGGCACCGTTGTAAAAAGTGACTAAAAGTCAGCTTTTCACGCTTCCTACGCAACATCCAGGAACTCTTTGATACTCCTTCAGAAGTCCAGCATGGTGAACATCAGGGTACAAACAAGTGCACCTATTAGGGACGCGGCTTCATGCGATAACGGTCCCACTCCCTGCGCCAAGGCAAAGGATTATCCCGATCTAGTTGTACGTGCACTGGCTACTAGAATGTAGGATATGTCCAAAGCCTTACTGACCCTTTGTTCTAAAAAGGATGAGGGAATGAAAGGAGCGTCTTCTAAGATCTCCCAAATGGCGACGTCCCAAAATAGGGGTAAGGGGAAGAAACACCCAAGCAGGTTGGCCAGTCAGCACGAGGCCCCGAGGACCCAGGTTGCCTCAAGCAGCAATGTCCCTCAAAGGATTGAAGGTCGCTTAGGTCTCCGAGTACAAGAGGAAAGCCTTGAGAGGCACAACACGTGTTCCGTCCGCAGCAATCGGGAACGTGCTGCTCAGGAGGTAGCTCTGCAAGACGACCCACCCCCTAAGCTGGGGGAATCCTTGAGCAACAGGTAGTTCGAGAGCCTCGGGAGTTAAGAAATTATCTCAACGAGAAGAAGGCATTAGCCCCACCCTACGCGGATGAGATGTTAGAAAAAATCTGGAACCGCGTATTCAGCGAAGATAACAGAGGAGGAACTGATATACTCCGATCTTCGTTCGTGGCAGAGATCAGGACGAGGCCACTCCCACCAAAGTTCAAGATGCCAAGCTTCGACATCTATGGTTGAACTACTAACCCTATAGACCACCTGAACCACTTCCATGAACACCTAAGCCTCCAAAGGCTAGATGAGATGACCATATGTCAGTGCTTCTCATTGACACTCAAGGGATCGCGAGGATGTGGTTCTATAGGATAGCAGCAGATTCAATTCGCTCTTTTAACGAGCTGGCAGCAGTTTTCCTCTCACAATTTGCCTCTAGTAGAAGAATAGAGAGACAGCCTTGACACCTCACCCGGGTAAAACAGGGTGCCAGGGAGAGTTTAAGGGGATTCCTGGCTCGATTCATAGCAGAGGCCAGGCAAATCCCGATACTAACTGATGGGGTAAAGCTGAACGCATTCCTCTCTACCTTGGAGGGAGGTGCTTTTTTCAAGCAACTCATTCACAAGGGTCCCTAGACATTCGCGGAGTCCGAGACCGTAACAAGGGCATATATTGCGGCCGAAAAAGCCAACGAGGCGAAAAGGCCAGAAAAAGATGAAAACTTCCATCCAAGGGCGGCGGAAGGGAAGAGAAAAGGCGAGGACCATTTAGGTCCCCAGACAATGAAAAAGCTACACAAGTCCGAACATATCATTCGGAGAGAGCCCAGACCTGTGAGTCTAACCCCTCTGAACGACACCCGTATAAACGTTCTGATACAGATCCAGGAGAAAAAGTTTTTGAAGTGGCCCAAACCGTTGAAGAATCCAAGAGGTGGTGATCGGACTAAATACTATTACTACCATCGCAGTAGAGGCCACAGTACCGATGACTGCCGGACACTACAAAAGGAAATCAAGGAGTTAGTAAAGAGGAGTCACCTCAATCGTTTCTTGCAAAGACCCAAACAGACTTCCAAAACAGTAGGTGATGCTGAGTTTGACCAGTCCAGAAACCGAGTGGCTGCAGGGGTTGTAAACACGATATCAACTCACTCGGCCAGAGAGGACGCACGAGATATAATTGCGACAAAAAGACCGATGATAGAAATTATGGATGAAGTTATTAGTTTTAGTAACAAGTATATGGCCCATATAACTTCCCCCCACTCTGATCCCCTCGTTATAACCACACTCATTTTAGATGGTGCAAATGACTACAATATGAAACGAGTTTTTGTTGACAATGGAAGTTCCAGGAACTTACTTTATCTCGATGTCTATTTTAAATTGGGACTTAAGAGAAGTCAAATAAGAGTGTCAGAGGGACCACTCTATGGACTGGACAATCAACCAATGCCCGTCCAGGGTGTCGTTTAGTTGAAAGTCACGTTCAGAACGTACCCAAAGACTGCATCTAAGGTCTTTACCTTTCTGGTCGTGGACCTTCCGTCAATCTATAATGCGAACATCGGACATCCCTACTTGGCTACCTTTGGTGCTGTCACTTGCATCTCGCATCTAAAGATGAAATTATCAACTCCATTCGCGGTTGGGGAGGTTCTTAGAGACCAAGCTACTGGACGGACGTGCTATTTATCCCAGATCACGCAGAAGCCCTTTCCACAGCTAACCGAAGACCTTGATCTGCGAGATGAGGCAACGCTGCAGCAGGCACAGTTCGAGGAACCAAATGTCTGAGTCCTGGTAGATCTCAAGGATCCAGAGAAATACGTCCAGATAGGAAGCTTACTATCAAAGGATATTCGAGACCAACTTATCAATTTATTGCGGGAGAATGCAGACATTTTTGCCTGGGTACCAAGTGCTATGCCGGGAATCTCTACTGAAAAACTAGACATAAATCTTCGTCACAGGCCCATCAGAAAAAAGCGTAGAAACTATTCGGCAGAGAAGCTAGTGGCCATACGTGAAGAAGTAAATAAGCTCCTAGATGCTGAATTTATTCGAGAGGTGTAGTATCCGGACTGACTATTGAACGTGGTCACGATAAAAATAATAATATGAAGTGAAGAATGTGTGTAAACTTTATGGACCTCAATAAAGCCTACCCAAAGGACAGCTTCCCAGTTCCCAAAATCGATCAACTTGTAAACTCGACGTTCAATCAAGAGCTTTTAAGCTTTATGGACACGTAATCGGGTTACAACCAAATAAAAATGAACCCCGAATATGAGGAACACACATCATTCATGACGGACCAAGGGATACGCTATTACAAATGATGCCCTTTGGCCTCAACAATGCGGGAGCGACTTACCAGCGGCTCGTGAATAAAATGTTCAAGGACCAGATTGGCCGAAATGTGAAGGTCTATGTAAATGACATGCTTGTTAAGAGCAAAATAAGCGGTAACCACATCCAAGACCTGGCCGACACCTTCAACGTGCTCAGGACTCATCAGATGAAACTCAACCCAAGCAAGTGTACATTTGGAGTGGCATCTGAAAAGTTCTTGGACTATATCGTTTCATATCGAGGGATTGGAGTTAACCCTAAAAAGATCAATGCCATCCTTGATATAAAATCTCCTCGGATAATAAAGGACGTCCAGAAACTCACCGGATGATTAGCAGCTCTCTCTCATTTTTTAGCACACTCGGCTGAGTGGCACTTGACATTTTTAAGGCACTAAGAGGGACGAATACCAATGATTTTCAGTGGAATAATGATTGCGATGAGGCGTTCCAAGGACTCAAAGACTATCTGTCAAGTCCTCCCCTCTTAGTCTCACCCCAGTCAGGCGAGAAGCTATTTTTGTACCTTGTTGTGTCTGACACGGCCTTAAACTTAGTACTGGTACGACAGCAGAGTGATAGACAACAGCCTGTCTACTACGTTAGCAATACCTTGGCTAACCCAGAACTAGATATCCACACACGGAGAAGGTTGCCTTTGCGCTGGTATACTCTGGTCGAAAGTTTCAAGCATATTTTCAGGCACATAAAGTAGTTGTCCTAACGGATCAACCATTGAGAGCCATTCTACAGAAGCCCGAGATGTTAGGATGACTGATCAAGTGGGCCATTGAGCTAGGTGAGTTTGACATAGAATTTCCTCTGAGGCCTGCCTTAAAAGGCCAGGTCCTCACGGATTTTGTTGTCTAGATGACGACACCAGCCCTTGGTGATGCAGACCATCATGGTGCAAGCGAGCAAAGTGAAGTGGCGATGTGGACATTACGCGTGGACGGCTCTTCAATGAAAAACGGCTGTGGAGCAGGCGTTGTGCTACGTACGCCTGATGGATCAAAGATCAAGTAATCGATAACACTTGGGTTCTCGGCCACAAACAACGCCGCAGAGTATGAAGCATTGATAATAGAACTCCGATTAGCCAAGGAATGCTCAGCCAAAAATCTGATTGTCTACAGTAACTCCGAATTGGTCATCAACCAAGTCTGCGGGTATTTTGAGGTTAATAGCCCACAGCTATCAAAATACCTCTGAAAGGTCAAGGACATGACCGCGAAATTTGAGAGATCGAATTTGTCCGAATCCCAGGGGAAGAGAATGACACGTTGGCAAGAGCAGCAGCTTCCAGAGACACAGAGCAATATGTCTAAGGTATGAGGGAAGTTCTGAACAGGCTGAGTATCGAAGACCTCGAGCCAAAAGTGATGCAGATCTCGAGTAGCGACACTTGGATGACTCCCTACTTACGATATTTGTCCGAAAGAATATTATCTGAGAACCTGGACGCAGCCAAGAAAGTAAAGAAGACAGCGGGATGGTACACTATCATGGACGGCCAGTTGCACCGGCGAGGATTCTAGGCCTCTTATCTGAGGTGTCTTTTTCCCGAGGGGGCAGAATATGCCATCCAAGAGACACACCTCGGAGGTTGTGGATACCATATTGGGGGAAACAATCTAGCCTTCAAGCTCATGAGGTAATGGTATTATTGGTCGACTATGAAATACCATGCCATGAACTTCGTGTGCAAGTGTGAAAACTGTCAAGTCCATGGCAACCTTACTCATCAACACCACACAAAACTCCGAGCACTGCAATCACCATGGCCTTTCGCCCAATGGAGACTTCACATCCTCAGACCTCTCCCAGTAGCGACCGGACAGAGAAAATTTCTGATTGTTGGGATTGACTACTTTACCAAGTAGGTCGAGGCGGTGCCATTGGCAAAGATTACAGAGTAGAACGCAACTGAATTTGTATGGCAGAATATTGTATGCAGGTTTGGGATTCCTGAGTGTATTATGATTGACAATGGGACCCGATTCACCTGGAAGAAATTCACTAGATACCGCACCAGCCTGAGAATCAAGTTGACACATACCTCGGTCGCGTATCCACAAAGCAACGGGCAAGTGGAAGTCACGAACCAAACTATTTTACATGGACTTAAGACGAAACTAGAGTATTCTGAGGGCTCGTGGGTGCATGAATTACCGTCCGTACTCTAGTCGTACAGAACAACCCCAAGGGAACCCATGAGGGAGACTACTTTCAGCCTATGTTATGGGGTAGAGACAGTTATTCTAATAGAAGTCGGGCTTCCAAGCCTTCGTGTAAAATGTTTCGGTCCAATTGACAATAATCAGAGGCTTTGAGAGAATCTCGATGTGCCTGAAGAAGTTTGAGAACAAGCACGACTGAAGACCGCGGCATATCAACAAAGGATTGCCTGATATTATAATAAAATGGTGAAGGCGCGACAGTTTGAGATAGGAGATCTAGTGCTAAGAAGCATAGAGGCCACGGGTAAAAATACCGGTCGAAATAAACTCTCCCCGAACTGGGATGGACCGTTCCTAATCTCGGCTATCCTTCAAAACGGAGCCCACAAATTGCGCACCTAAGAAGGCAGAGCGGTCCCCCGGATGTGTAATGCTACGCACCTCAAAAGATACAATCAATAAATGCACGGATGGCCAGGTAAGGCAATCATCATTCAAATGTGTTTGTAACAAGTTTCATTGGTATAATAAAATCTAAAATCTATTTCTCCTATTTCTTATCTTGCATATCATTGAGTGCTTTATGTCATCTCATTAACTCACAAGACCTAAGCTATTCCTAAGTCAGGTGGAAATAAACCTTTCGCTTGCTCTGAAATTCAGCTGTGTCCGAGCGGCCCAAGAGGTCGTACTTAAAACTCGGCTGTGTCCGAGCGGCCTGAGAAGTCGAACTTGAAACTCGATTGTGTCCGAGTGGCCCCAGAGGTCGTACTCAAAACTTGGCTGTGTCCGAGCGGCTCAGAGATCAGATTAAAACTTGGCCATGATGCCAAACAACCCTAGAGGTTGAACTTAAAACTTAGGGGGTTAAAAACGACAATGATACGGCGACCCTGAGGGTAGCATGTTCAACCTAATATAGTTGAACAATTCAAACATCACACCAATATAAGGTTAAGAATTTCTTGCAAACATGACATAAAAGAACCAAACATTCTAATAGCGCAAATAAGACAAACCAAGAGTTCGCACTGAAACCACGAGCATCTCATTGGTGTAACCAATATGTGTACAGCAATATACATATATATAAAGAAAAAAAAGAGAAACTATGAGTAGTCAGCCTTTAGAAGGTCCGGGTTAAGGAGTGCCCTCCTGCTGTTGTCCTCCAGGACCGGACTCCACTTGCTTCGAGGATCCCAGCTGCCCTGAGGTCTCGGGGTGACTTGATGGCCCAGCCATAGGAGGGCTTGGAGGTACATTCCTCCCTGGGAGGCCATACAAGTCTTCCCTGCAAGTAACACTGGCATTTCGAGGATCAAAGACGACTGTAGGGAATCGAGGACTCAACAGCTTGCCCACTCGGCGGCACAAGTTGATACTGTCCCAGTACCTACCCTCTAACGCTGGAGCAATATCCGCGGCCCTCATTGAAGCCCTCTACATTTCCTCCAGTTGGAGGTTCCGATCCCTCAGCAGTTTATACTGAACTCGTTGAAGTCGCAAAGTGTCTTCAAGGGAAGCAATCTTTCCCTTGGCAATATCGAGCTCAGTTCCCATGAGTTTGTTGGCCTTAGCAAGGGCCCTAAAGGCTTCCGGTTCCATGTAAGCATGGGTGGCCTCAGTAATAATTGCACCAAGGCCGTTGGCCATCTCCTGAAGCTGCAAAGACCAAAATAGGTCAGTTAGACATTGTCACGAGGAGACGAAATTGAAAGCAGCGTGAGACTGTACCTTGGCCACAAAAGAGCCACCTGAAGTACTCGCATCCCTGGGGATCTCAGGCTCCTCTACCTTATCAGTCGCGACCTCCTGCACCACAGGAATTTCGTCCCTGGCCTCAGGGGTGGCGGTGGTATCGTCTGAAACTAGGGGCTCAGCCGCTTCGGCATGATCCTAGGCCCCAGCCTGGTCTTCAACTGATCATGAAGTCCCTACGCCCTCCTCAACAAGGGACTCCTCGTGAGTCACAGGCGGAATAATTGTCGGGCTGTAAATTTGAATGGCAAGGCACAAGGGCTCAAAAGCTGCAACAACGGGCAGGTTAGCTGTACAATTTCCCTCAGCCTCAGAAGTTTCCGCAATCGTCGTAATTATTATCACCTTTTTTTCCTCGGGCTCCCTCGCTATCTCCTCCCCAGTTGTATCCTCAAGTGGGTTATCAAGCCAGTCCGAGACCTCATCGGTAAAAATAGAGGGGAGATTAGGTATGGGTTCTTCAATAGAAGACCGAGCAACAGGAAGACCAGCAGGCTATCCAATGAGATCAGAAGGATAGCCCGAGGATTCAGTAACTTCAGGCTGAGGTCTTGGCCTCCTCTCGAGGGGGGCCACATCTAAGTCCTCGTCATTGGAAGAGGGGTAATCAACAATGGACACCGGACGCTTTCAAGCAACTCTCCGACGACTACTCCTTAGTCGCTCGAACGGCTCCTCAATCCTCAGAGATGCTTGTTTCTTCATTAACCTCTTCTTCTTCAAGGGGACGACAGCAGCAGAAGAGCCAGTAGGGAAGCTAGATCCCTCATTACGGGTTCCCCACTTGGCCTTCTCCAAGCTCGCGGGCCACAACCAAATATTCTGCTTATTTTGATTGAAGGTACCAAGGTTGGCTAGCACCAAGTCCACAACCTCCTTAGCGACCTTCCTCTCCCTTGCAGAAGGATCTCCCTCCACGTTGCCCCAAGCATTGGAAAGATTCTAAGTCCTTTGGATCCCCAGAAAAAAGAACTTATCCTTCCACCTCTTCGTGGAATCCGAATTGCCACCGCTCATGATAGTAAACTCGTAACGAGAGATGGCAACAATCCAGTCTAAGTTATGAGTGAAGCGAAATATCGACTTCACCATTGCGACTTGAAACAACTTGTCATGGCAACGAGCAAAAACGCATAACAAAACGAGGTACTTGATGACGCTAGATTGCAACCTAGCGAACGGTGAGCGCCTTCATGATGAGATAAAGCTCCTTTGGGACGGGAAAGCAAAGCCCACCGTGAGATGGACTTCATAGACAGTGATGAAGCCGTCCGGTAGGCTACAAGCCCTCTCATAGAGCTTTGGAATCACCATAGACATTGAGTCGGGAACCTTGTATTTGGCCCAAATAGCCTCAAGTCTGCCCAGAGTAACGAAGGAAGCGATATCCTTAACTCTACGAGCCATGGGAATTTGAAGGAAAAACAGAGAAAACGCAAAAAAAATTGAGAAGGTGAAATGCTAAAGAACACATCTCAAGGATTTGAAGAGGAATTCCTCAGGTCGCGTAAAATGAAGGCGGAGGCAAATCGTGGTATTTGAAAACGACGAAAAAGCAAAAGGCGCGTACCATCATCACCCTAGCCATGTGTCGGCAACCCATATGTCGTCAGAGTTAGTGGGCCTTTGGCTTCCCGAAGCACTGTTAATCATAACGACGTGCATTTAATGGCCTTAATGACCAAAAACGGCGACACAGACCAACGTCTCGAACTCAAGGAAGGTTCGCGGGCAAACTCTCGACGAGGACTTTGGTCCCGAAAACACCTAAGGATGTATACAAAAGTTCGCAGACACCATCACAAATTGTACGAAGACGCTTAGAGTCCAAAAAGTCTCTCGGACGTTTTTGGTCATGACAAGCCTCTGGATGTCCGCGAACATTCTGATCCGCATACCCTGGACTACTGTCCGCAGATACCAGCAAGAGAAAAATGCAAACATCAACTTCAAGCAAAAATTAAACAAGGCCACAAAAACGAAGGGACGAGCGGACCTCCAATGGAAGTACCCTTCACATAAGAGATGTCCACGCCCCTTAGGCATACCAGAGGAGAAGAAGATTCATACGACAAGTAAAAGGAGCAAAGGCAAAAACTACTGCCTTTATTAATCAAAGTTCCTTTACAATATCCTTTACAAGTACATGGCTCGCAACAGCAAAAGTACAAGAAAAAGGCAGAAAATATACCGGACGGACTGCTCTGAATTCTTAGAGCATGATGGGGAAGAAACGGCTCATCGCCGGTAACCCAACAAGCCAAAGCCACCGGAGTAGCCCTTCGCCTCCCCTCCAGACGGTACAAACAACGATTGAAGTGAAGTGGAGACC
>JAOVVI020007129.1:0-15083 GCA_028571085.2 Nepenthes alata | reverse complement strand
CCATTGCATTGTATTAGTTCAGATGAAGAAATAGAGCAAAAAACCTTTAATCTAATTTCACAACAATTGATACTCTTCACTTCCACCTCAACATAGCCAACGCTATTGTTTAATACTTCTAGAACCCCCCTGTCAGCTCTCTTTCCCTCATCATTTCTGCTGGATTTGGTTTTCTTTTTTATTTTGCCGAGTCCCTCATTGTTTTTGCTGTGGCTCATAGGATGCACATCATCATAAATATTCTCAATATCTTCATGCTCTTGGGCAGCACCAGATCACCCTTCTTTTTCTTCTTATACCTACTCTCTGTTAACTCACTTTTTTCTATGACCTCCATCAACGTGAGTTTCATGGAAATAACCAGCACCAAAGCTATTGCTTTCATTTCCTACTTTCTTCTTCCTCTTCTTTGACCCCACCTCTCCATGTCTAGAGATCTCTTTGCCTTGATTTTCGTATTTTCTGCTTCATTTTCAGCAATAGTAATTTGGTTCTTCTTGAAATTAGCAGCTTTTCCTTCTTCGCCTCTTCCATTGCTCTCCTCATTCTCTAAATGATTTCTAACTGATTTGACTTTCTTCCTTTCATTTCCATTGCCCTTTTTTCTGCTTTCCCTGTGGCTTATGGAATGCACATCATCCTCACGAACACCTCCTACGTCACCCTTATTTTTCTCCTCCTCCTTGTCCTTCATCTTCCCTGCAAACTCACTTTGCTCTATGTCCTTCCCATTAAAGTGACTTTTATGAGAATGACCAACACCAATGTCCTTCCGTTCTGATTTCTTCTTCTTTGGTCTCACCTCTTCCTCTCTTGACTCCTCTTTTCCTTCCATAAATTCTTCAATTTCTTATTCATTTTCAGCAATAATAAGCTGCTTCCCCACAAAGTTAGCGAGTACTTCCTTCATTGACTCCTCTATCACTGTCTGTTACTTATCTTCCACATGATTTCTAATTGATTCATGTTTCTTCCTTTCATTTCCACTGCACTGTATGCTTTCACTATGGCTGATTGAATGTGCATCACAATCATTCATAAGCTCCTCTACCTCATGAGTAGCTCCTAGACCAACCTTCATTTTCTTCTTCTTCTCCCTCCTCTCCATAGCCTCATTCACTACATTTGTTCTACTTTTACTTTTTGCCTGGACAACATCATGGAAAATACTATTAGATTCTCTGTTGCCCATTTCCTCAAATTTCCTCTATTTTTTCCTGCCTCCTTTTTCTGAAACAGAACCCACCACTCTCTCTATGGCCTTGGGCTCACTACTACTAGTTTTCTTCCCTTTCCTCTTTGCCTCCTTTAGATTGTCATCTTCCATTCTCATGGTTGCAACTAAAACTCTTCTTCAAGCCCTTTCCAGCAGCCTCTGTGAATCTCAATACAACAGCCATTCTAGATAAGCAAAAGATAACTGCATATGATAGAAGCATTCACAACTATTCACATGAAACGCAAAACATCAAAAATCATCATTGGAAACAAAATAATGGACTTTTTTATTTCACTTTACACCATCAATTTTTTCCTTTTGACAAGGAATCTCAATACAATAGGATTCCCACAAGAAGCAAAAAATGAGTGAGGATAAAATTTATATAAGAAATATAAGATCCATTTTCAATTTTAATTTTTCCTAAAAAAATATTTCATAAGAATATGTATTATTCAGCTTAAATTTCACATTTTCAATATCCTCCATATAATTGCAGTTTAGATCATTTTTTCTATATTGTGCATAACTAGAATTCAGAAGACCATATTCAATGTCCTAGAGAACTTGTAATTGCAAAAATAATTTTCTTGGTATCTCTAAGTGGCTCATCATTGACACTGGGTAGTGAGCTGATAAGTCAATTCCGTAAGAAAAAATGTCCAATACAGAAAAATCTTGTTTTACATATTAAAACTGTCTAATTGATCATATCGTTCGCATATTACTATATAAAAATAGATTGCAACTCCACAATGATCCCTTTGTAAAGAAAGAGAAAATTGCAATCGGTTCATAACACAGCACATATATATCTAATTTGTGATCAACATTTTTTAAAGTTTTTAAACTATGTTTGGGAAAGATTATCATTATTTGCAACTGAAGTTTCACATATATAGAACAAAAGAAACTGAGGTACGAACAAGCATAATAGACTCAAAAGTAGTCCCACCGTTTAAATCTCATGCATAGTGAGAAATTTGGCGCACCAGACTACTTTTATGAAAAGAAGCCTTAATGCAACGGTAGAGTTGTCATTATGTAACCTGGTGGCTACAGGTTCAAACTATGAAAACGGCCTCTTGCATATAATGTAAGGTAAAACCACGTACAATAAATTCAAAGCCGTCAATTCCTTCTTTGGACATTCCCATTACAAGACTTTCGTATATCGAATTGTTCTTTTAAAATAAAGGAGATTTGTGTATAGCATCACATATTCACTTCCAAGCTTATATAACCGTTATGACACAGCTTCTTTTAAGAGAGAAATGAATGCTCAAATGTAGCCAATTTACCGTCTTTACTGGTTATTTTGCAGGAAGGAGTGGGTGGAACAAGGCTCCAGTGGTGGTCTTGGAGGGAACCCACAGGTTGTGGATCCCCATGGCAGAGGTCTACGTTCAACCCCAGATTTACGGCCGCCTTCGTCATTTGAATGAGAAAAAAACATAGAAAAAAGAAAAGTAAGAAGAACCCTCTTGTTTTTGAGGGAGAGGTCAGAAGATATTCAAACAAAATTGTATGTTGCTTACCTATATAAGCAAGACAAATTAGCATTAGTAGGAATACAAAAATGAATGCACGCTTTTAATGCATCTGTGACTCCTTTGGGTAACCTCTCATTTCCTTCACCTACTTTTATTCCCAGCAAAATTATCGTATTGAATTAGCATAGTTGATAAGGACAATTTGAGACGTCATGGTTGAATCCCTGCCGATTGTCATTGTTGCTAGTTTGGGTTTACGTAGTGCATTCCCTTTGCAGGTGAGGCTATGCATCTAATAGTCTAAGTGCGACTTTGGACATCACGATTAAATATGTGGTCAGAGAGTTTGAGTCCTATTGCTCTGTGTTTAGATTTACCTAGTATATGGCATTAGCTGGGGAGGTTATATGCCAAATAGTCTAAGGGATACTTGGGGTGTCATGGTTGAATTATTTGTCACAAGTTTGATTTTCATTATTACGTGTGTGGACGCATTATTTTATCAGGTTTAGTTATGCACCGAATAGTCTAAGGGAAACTTGGTCGGCGTGGTTGAATCCTTTGTCACAAGTTTGATTCCAGCTGCTACATGTTTGAACTTATATGGTACATTATCATTTTTTGGGGGGCAAGTAATGGTGCATTATCTTAGCGGGTTAAGTTATGCACCTAATAGTCTAAGGGCGATACATCACAGTTGCGTCCATGGCTATATAGTTAAACTCATTTTTCTGGGAGTTTAGGTTTGTATGGTAATTGGTAATAACGTGAGGTTATGCACCTATCAATTTAAGGGATATTTGGATGTTATGGTTGAATTGTGCCACAGGTTTGATTCTCGCTTATACATGTGTGGATTTATCTAGTGTTGGGGTTTATAGTAAGAAAACATGCCTCTACCAATCAACTCTTATTTTTCTATTTCAACCATCAAAATATCAATAAGTTCAATAGAAAAAATAAACCCCCACTTCATAAATATAGACATTCCTAATCTTACTTCAAACTTGAAGACACTTAACATATGACCTAATTAATTGCAAAACACTGAATTCTACCTACGTAAAAGAAAATTTGCATTACCATATACAAACAGGAAGTTTTCAATTTTCGACCCAGATTGGAGAAACCCAAACCATAAAAGTATCAAAAACATAAAATACAAGATAGAATCACTTAATTCCTCTTTCTACACACGAAAGAGAAGGGCTACATACTCACATTTTTCACTCTTCTCCGAAATTGAACACAATTTCAGCTGGATCAAAGGTGAGAAGATCTGGGTATGATCCACAAAACCTGCTAAGCATTTATTACCAACAGTAATCCACAAAGGCGTGAAGAAATACAAGCATGACAGAAATATTCAACAATACATGCAGAGAGAGAATAATGGTATAGAACCCAACCATGAGAAAAAAGCTTAGGTCTGTAAATGTACAACAATAATAGGAGGAAAAGGAGGAGGAGCTTCTGCTTACTGTGTCAGTAATCAGAAATCAGAAAGTACATGAGAAAGAAAGAGGGAGGTGGAAGGGAAAGATGATTACAAAAAGTCACTTCTTGCTGCGGGCAGTCCTGATTGACCCTGGAGGTAGTTTTCTTTACAGAAGAAAAAACCATACAGTATGAAAATTTAAGATAGGTTTGAAATACAATATTTTATCTATATAAAAATTACATATAAAAGAAATTTTGACATATAAAATAAAAGTCAATCCTAGAATATTCACACAAACATGAAACGATTCACTAAATAGTATGTCCATTAAATATAAAACTTACAATGAGGTGACCTAAAATCACAAATCAATACCCATGATAAGCTCATGAGACCCCAAAAAAAGTGTCTAGCAGTTTACGGGTACAAAATGAACCTATGAATTGAAGAATGGCAATTCTACCCCTACAGAAAATAGCAACCATAACTAAAGCACAAGTTCTAAACTCATTTTGCTTGACCCCTTCAGACTCTGCAATAGAGCAATGCAAAGGTTTCTCTCCCGTGCTGGAAGATTAGATTAATAAAATGCAGGGATTTTTCGGTGCAAGTTTATTGCAGTATTCATCCTGAAGTTGTCATAAGAGAATCACCACAGCATTCTTGTGAGTTAAAATTCATGAATTCTCTTCCACTTAATCTGATCTAGCCATTATTTCTAGCTCGAAGTTTGCCCTTATTTCTCAAAAAATTAGTTTCTTGGTCTAGGTAATTTGATTTTCACTTGCAACCAAGGAATCGAGTTCCCTAAAAATGCTATGTACTTTCCTTTGGCTGAAGTCTGATTTATAATCCCTGTTAAATTTATAAGGATATGATAGAAAGCAGATTTATCTTGTTACTTTTTTTTTCCTATGAAGCACGGATACCGACAAGGGACATGGACACGACACAACACTAAAACGCTATTTTTTTAAAATTAAGGATACGACACGTTCAGGATACATACACTAAAATTATGGTATATAATTTTTTTAATTAATAAACACTACTTTTTATACTAAATTTGTGAGTTATTGCCTTCATTTATGGTGAAAAAATTAAATTATTACTTCACGAAAGATCTATTATGTTATCACCTTTATTTGCTTCACCTCTATATTCATTTTTTCTTTCTTGAGTCATGACTTTTTCTCAAGCCATGGCTTTATATCCTATGAAAATTTGGTAAAAGAAATGTATCGTCTACTACAAAAGGATTTTCTCTTGACTGTGAGATAATCATTGGGAGTGAAAACTATTGCCAGAAATGAAAGAGAGAGATATGGCTGCTCTCAAGCAGGATCCCTACTCTCTCAAGATAGCCATGTTAGTGGTTTAGTATGCTCTCATTCTTACCAAATTATCAATTGAACAGTAAATTAGCTTATTAGGACTCGATTTGTTTCACCTGTGAATAGGTTTTGTCTGCCACTCAAACACCAGGAGAAGCAAGAAAAAGATGTTTTCATGGAGCAGTTGATGCAGCGAAGAGTTTTTCAGGATAGGGGATGCTAGATGTGATGAGAGGACATTCATTTCTTAAACAGATGGAAGATGTTACTTTTTAAATCTGAACTGTCTATTATTAAATAAATGATTATTATTTCAACAAAACTTTTGATTAATTTTTTAATTTTTTTAAAAAATAATTAAATTGTAATTACCAATTTAAAATTAAATAATTTAAAACTGAAAAATAATCCACCATAACCTAGGCGATGAAAAATCCAACATTGTGAATTTTGAGCCGTTGAATTTAGTCCGGCTCTCCATAACAACAGTATATTAAAAAGAAAAAAGAAAAAATGAATTTGTGGATCTTAACGGTCCATTTCAAATAAAATGGACGGCTGAGCTTTGTCTCCCCTTTTAGACGATCGGAACCCCTAAATAACCTTCAACCGTCGTCCCCTCTCTCCACGGAAGGCGAAAACCCTAAAATTAGGGCTTCCATTCAAATTCGTTTCCCTCTCTCTAAATCTCTCTCCGGCTCTCTATGCAAGACGGCGTGCTTCTGAACATAACCATAACATGTCTGACGTGTCCAAAGCGTGACCAAATGTGTCGGGATATATCCGCAGAGTGTTCAAAACGTGTTAAAATAAAAAAAAAATAAATTAATACGTGTCAGAACGTATCTAACACATGTCCCAGCGTGTCCAGGGTGTGTCAGTGTCCGATACGTGTCGGATATCGACACTTTAAATCCAAGAGAGTGTCTGTACTTCTTAGTTTTTTCCCATACCGATACGGAAAGAGTTATAAACAAGTGTGAGGAAGGAATATTAGGCATTGAACAACTACAAGCCTGGAATATGACTGCTATTTTCCAAAATTTATTCCTCTAAAGAAGATATTTAAGGGAAAACAGGTCCATGCAGTAAATTTAAGGGGCTAATCCAACAAGGAATTTCCAAGCCCTAGTGATTCTTCGTGGCCTAAAAATACTCTCAAGTATATCTGATAGTCAAGAAAACTGACTAAAATGACATCGCCAGTAGCAGCCCACACTTTCTTGAGTATCTTACGCAGCAGACGTGGCAAAGCTGCTTGGAAGGATGAGATATCAACGAAATTTTGCCAATTGGAAGGCGGAAACCATTTCAGAATGAGAGAAGAGAATAATGAGTTGGAGGAGGAGAGAAGAAGACTGGAGCAATGAAATGCAGCTTTTAAGTGTCCAAAATAACATCACAATTTCCAATTTTCAACGAAGTACAGTATAAGACGTTAGTCCAAAATAACAAGAATGGTTTAGTGTCCTTCTGAACAACCCTCAGGCCATCACATCACAATCACGAGTAATTTGATGTCTTCCTCATCTTTTCTACATATCAAACAAATAATACAGTTTAAAAGTTCTTGAAAAGGAAAGCACATGCTACAGTTTTATTTTTAAAGAATATCAAGTTTCAACATACACCTCCAAATTTTAGCAAGCAATTGATATGAATGTAATTCAGTCAATGAACAGACAAGCCTGAAGGCATTAACCCTAATCTAACGCAACTTCGTGGACAAAACTAGCGCCTAAAGGGCTTTGTTGGTCCTTCAGACAAATTTATGAACTATAAACATCCAGGCTCCTGCCTGCACATTAACTCAACTCATTAACTAAATGAGCCGATAATAACGGCTTGAACTTGTAAAAATTCACTACTTTAGTTGTGCCCACATCTGGCAGACAGCATGGTTCCACAAAATTTGAAAAATATCCAATAATACGAGAGGAGAAAGAAAATTCACCCACATTAAGGTTTGGGCAAAGATCACCAATAATCAAAGAAATGAAAACCCCTAAAATCCAGTTAGAAAAATTTGCAAAATCAGCGAGATTTAGGATTCCATTTCAAGTTCAAAAAATCCCTAATAATCAAAGAAATGATGAGGCGTGGTGATGACATACCTACAGGAGCAACGACTTGTGAATCGGAGTGGAGTTTACTGCGGTGGCGGCAAGGACCACAATGGTGCGAGTGTTAGACAACGAGGTGCTTGAGAGGAGAAGAGAGAGGACAGGAAGAGAAAAGAGAAGATGAGTGCAGGAGATGAAGTAGATGCAGGAATATAAGAGATGGGACAAGAGAGGAGAAAAAGGGCTATTGCGTGAGACACAACCCTTAAATTTTCAGCACGTATAAGCTCAGGATAAGACATACGGGGCATTAAAAGAAAATTGGTGCCGAAAAAATGAGAATTTCCAGCAACTGCAATGACGACTTTGTGCATATGTGCCTCAGGCTTTATAGCAGCAGCCTTTGATTATGAATCTGCCTCAATGGATGATTTGTCACCCTCATTGACACTTCCTAGCAATGCCTCAACCCTCAGCTCCACCGAAGCAGTTGGCTGCTCCATGCCTTTCTCCTCGCACTGCAATTTGGATTGAATTGCCCCAAATCTCGCTGGAGACAGCGAATCAAATCCTGCTTCACCGTGCAGCAAATTATTAGAGTGCCGGGAGGAGTACGTGAGCAAACCTGCAACTAGCATCCCATCGATAAATATGCCGAGAGTTGACAAGTCAGGCCTCCCAACATGGGGGACTATTGATGGGTCCAGCAGAATGCAGACTGGCCTAGAGCCCAGCCCGTGGAGGGTAGCAGTGGCCCAGTGGATGTTTTCCCAAGGTCATGGCGCAGGAGGCACGGCAGAGGGCAGCTCAACCTACCGCAAGGAGAGAAGCCCAGATGTCAAAGGCCCATCATGTGGATAGTCGAGTCAAAGGCCTGTGCGAGTCAACCTGGAATTGTTCAGCAAGGAACGGGTGATAAGGGTTGGGCGCAATGACCCACCCACGGTTGCCTCTACTAGGTGGCCATCGACAACCCCAATAGCATAGCGCAAGCAAGCAAGAAGAACTTTCCATAATATGGCCACGGCAACTACCCCAACAGTTTAGCAAATATTGCCGAAATATTGCCCATGATAGCGCATCACCCCAGGATGGAAGTATGGCCTAGCAGATCTCTCTGAAAGGCAATTGTTATGCATCGACCTACAACATCATCCTGAAAAGGGAAGGAATGTTCCCTGGCGCCCATGGTTGCCATATGCGCCCCACGCACGATCACAGAAACAACTCAATGAATCTGCAAAGGCAGCCAACGTTAGCCGCAGAGACCATACAGGCTCTATTTCTATAAATAGCACTTCATCCCTGCGAGAAAAGAGATAGGACAATCTTTGCCCTCAAGCATTCTTGAAGGAACGTAGAACCCTCTCTCTCAAGCAACTCAGCCCACGAGTGCACCCTCGCTCAAGCCGCTCCCCATCGAGCGCATCTCTAGTAGCTTAATCTTCCAGTCCACACTCAATCCTCCCTTCTTGTCGCATCCATGAATTCCTTGCATCCCCAATCTTTCTCATCATCACAAAGATTTCTAATTTGAACATCAGAGGATACATAAGGGAGTGAGTCCCGCCGTCCTCTGATCTCTGATTGATTTGTTGTGGTGTGCAAGATCCAAGTTATCATAAATGGAGACAGGACCCGCCAAGAAAGATCTAGTAGCTCCCGAATTGGCATAGCAATCTAGATCCAATGACGCATCAAGAGTAATGTGTTCATTTTGTTTTCCATGGATCTTTAAATATAAATATACTAATAAAATATCAGTTGTTCAAAAAGACTCAAACAGTACCCCCCTTACAGCACTCTATCAATATCTATGGATGTAGTTCGGCATTTAGTTGTATAGTTTTTATATAAAAATACAAATAAATAGTCATACAAAGTATTGAAAAGTATTTTCAATAAAACTCTGCTAAATAGATCTGTAGTATATTTCCTATAAAAAATACAAAACATATTTTTAGAATACTTTGAAAATGGTTTTGTTGCGTCCCGGGTCCCTAGTTGTACGGATTAAGGAGCATTCCAATTTTCCGTTGCTGGTCGATCTGGATTGGGTCCGGTCTTCATCGCTAATAACCTGGAACCTGCACAACACAAATCACAAACAAGAGGTCAAAGATTAACGGGGGACTATCCTCCGTTGACACTCCAACACTCAAATCAGAAATCTTCTGCAATAAAAGGAGGAATGCACTTTTAAAGGTAAACATGGAGGGAGTGCAAAGATGTAGCGATAATGGGAGTGTGAGAGGGATGTATTGGGAGGTTTGAGCTCAATGAATGCGAACGGTAGAGGGGCGGCTTAGAGGTGCACCCAGTAGAGGGGCGGCTTAGAGGTGCTCCCGCGGAGGGGGGCTTAGAGGTACGCCCGACATAGAGGCGGCTTAGAGTTGCGGCGAGCAGATGGGCGGCTTAGAGTTGCGCCGAGCAGATGGGCGGCTTAGAAGTGCGCCCGGTAGATGGGCGGCTTAAAAGTGCGCATGCGGAAGGCGGCTTAGAAGAAAAGGACTAAACAGCATAGGAGGGTTAACATCCAAGTTATCTGACTAGAGGGCTGACACCTACGCAGTAAGCTCCTAACTCCGGGTCGGAAAAACTCGTGACTCTAGGACGGAAGGCTGAGAGCCTCTGGACGGGAGGAGAGCTGATGACCTCTGGAAGGTAGGACAACCTAGGACCTTGGGACATGAGGAGGATTGATGGCCTCCGAACGGGAGGAGGGCCAAGAGCCTCCGAGCCGACGGAAGGCTGACGGCCTCCAAATGGGAGGACAGCCGAGGGCCTCCGGACTGATGGAGGGCTGAGGGCCTCTTGACTGGCGAAGGGCTGCTCGCCTCCAGACTGGAGGAGGGTTGAAAGCCTCCTGGCGGCGGAAGGCCTATGGCCTTTAGACTAAATGAGGTCTCCTCAAGTTTGACCTGGATTCATTGACCAGAAAGTTGGACTCTGGAGAGTGGAAGGAACCAACTTGATGGTTCACCACATCACTTGATTCGGAGAGCAGAACAGAGCCTAAAATATGATTGTCCTGTTTTGTTTACCAATGCGCTCGAATTCGAAGAGCAGTGCAGACTCAAAAAACTGTTTGACCAGATCTGGTTACCAAAGCGCTCGAATCCGGAGGGCGATACGGAGCCGAAGATCTATGTTGACCGGTTTCGCTGTCAAGAGCACTTGAATCCGGAGAGTAAAGCGGAGACGGACATGGCAGTTAACCGGCTCTGTTGATTGGTGAAGTACTCAAATCCGGATAGTAGTTCAGAGTTGAAAATCTTGGTTGACCAAATCCGTTGACCGGCCAAGTGCTCGAATCCGGAGAGTAGTTTAGAGCCGAAAATCTTTGTTGACCGGATCCGTTGACCGGCGAAGTGCTCGAATCTGGAGAGCAGTGTGGTGCACGAAATCTTTGTTGACCAGAACCGTTGACCGGCAAAGTGATCGAATCCGGAGAGCAGTTCGAAGTCAGAAATATTTGTTAACCGAATCCGTTGATCGGCAAAGTGCTCGAATCCGGAGAATAGTTTAGAGCCGAAAATCTTTGTTGACCGGATCCGTTGACCGGCGAAGTGCTCGAATTTAGAGAGCATTTCAGAGCCAAAAATTTTTATTGACCGGCAAAGTGCTCAAATCCGGAGAGCAGCGTGGTGCCGGAAATCTTTGTTGACCGAAACCATTGACCGGAACCGTTGACCTGCGAAGTGCTCGAATCGGGAGAGCAGTTTGAAGCCGAAAATCTTTGTTGATCAGATCCGTTTACCGGCGAAGTGTTCAAATCCGAAGAGCAGTTCAAAGCCGAAAATCTTTGTTGTCCGAAGCCGTTGACAGGTGAAGTGCTCGAATCCGAAGAGCATTTCAGAGCTGGAAATCTTTGTTGACCGGTGCCCACAGTGAGCCGTTCGAGTCTCAGGCAAGATCCAGGAGCGCGCAAAGGGAAGATCCCAAACTCCAGATCGAATCTCCTCACTGTAAGGACGCGCTTCATGAGGTCTGGAGGCAACTTACCTTGACATAGCTGATCGTTCAAATTGTGACAATAGGATGCACCTAACATTCCCTAGAAGGGTTCTTCTCATCGTGCATTGTTGTTGGCGAGTCAGCCAATGGGATTGGGAGTGAGGATCCCCCGGAAAGCTCAGTTGCTGGAATTAGGGATCCTTTGGCTCTCGGGTCGAGCAAATGGGCCACTACCGTGACCAAGGTCAAGCCTGGGATTCCGATCTCAGTGACTCCCTCTTCGAGGATGCCGCTTTGCTTTTTAGTGGAGCGCCAGGGCTACTGGCGATGATTTGGGCTAGATTTTGATTGTTCCCGTGAAGGAAAGTCGTGGCCCTAAGGAGATGCGGTTGTCGTCTAAGCCTTCTGGCCTTGGAAGAACGCATCTAGTTGGTTGCACTCGCTCCTGCCAAGAGGAGCTCGTGGTGCTGAGAAGATGAGGTTGCCGGCTAAGCTTTGAAACTATCGTTACCGGGCTTTTGCTAGCCTAGAACGCCACCCGCATGTACTGTCAATGCTCAATCCTATTTGATGACGTCGTAGTTTTCATGCGTCTGATCCTAGTTCGCCGATCATCGCTGACTGATGATGCTGTCTCATTTGGGAAAGGCCGTCGCACGCATGCTAAAAAGCCCCCTAAGGTTTTGAGTTTGACTGCACATGAGCCACACGGTGACGGGACCGAAGTTTAGTTCAACCGCCAATGAGCCGCCTGGATGACTAGGGTTTACTTCAACCACTTACGGGCCACTTGGATGACCAAGGTTCAATTCGACCGCGCTCATGGGCCGCCAGGATGACAAAGGTTTAATTACAACCGCTTATGGGTTGCCTGGATGACCAGAGTTTAGTTACGAACGGGTGAAAGCCCGCCCGACTTAGGGGCAGTTAGGTCGCATAATTTTATGCAGCGCTATATAATTACTCGTATGAGCAGATAATATTACTATCCTAATAACGAAAACATGATTCAAGCAAGCGATATGAAGTATACAAGACTTACCTGGATTCAGCGTGGAATAGTCGTAGGTGTTTGTCGACGAACGACATGCTATGCCCTCAGGACCCGCCTAAGGCTCCGATCGCATGGTCTGCGTGTACCGCCTCGGAGGGTCGTCGGGACGATTTAGCAGGCGCCTTGGCCTATGGCCCCTATGCTCCGTCGGATTTGGTCCTTCGCCATGAATTGGTTGGGTAGCGTGCTGCTGCCGCACTAGGTAGCCTGTTGGCTAGTGGTTCAGGTCCTGTTGTATGCTGATACTGCCTCAGGTGACCCGAACTGATGCAGCGTTTGGCTGGATGATGTTTTCCGCAATGAAAAGGGTGGTGGGTCGAGCACGTCGAGCCCCCATTGCAAGTTTTCCATAACTTTTACAGGATCTGCTGCCATGCAACGGGTAAAAGCGGGATCAGCTTGCTGACTGAAGCGATGCTACATGGTGAAGATCAAGTCGAAGAAAATCTGGCGGTAAGAGCTCCGGCTGGCCAGAGAAGATTTGGAAGATCTGGCGATGAGTTCCGGCAGGCCGGAGAGATCTGGCGGCGAGGAGCTCCGGCAGGCTAGAGAAGATTTGGCAGAGAAGAGTTATGGCAAGCAAAAGAAGATCTGGCGATGAGAAGCTATGGTGGGATAGAGAAGATCAGGCGATGAGCAACTACGGAAAGACAGAGAAGATCTGGCGATGAGCAACTACGGAAAGACAGAGAAGATCTGGCGATGAGTTCCGACAGGCCAAAGAGATCTGGCAGCGAGGAGCTTTGATAGGCCAGAGAAGGTTCAGCGGCAAAAGCTCCGGCAGGCCAGAGAAGGTCTGGCGTCGAGAACTCCGACAGGCCAGAGAAAATCTGGCAGCGAAGAGTTACGACAAGCCAGAGAAGATCTGGGGATGAGGAGCTACGGTAGGACAGAGAAGATCTGGCGATAATTTCCAGCAAGCCAGAAAAATCGGGCAATGAGGAGCTCCAGCAGGCCAGAGAAGATCTGGCAGCGAGAGCTCCGGCAGGCCAGAGAAAGTCTGGCAACAAAGGTGGCTGGCTGGAGAGCCGAAACACTCCTCAATCCGATTGGAACGCCGGAATGCTCCTCAGTTCGACTGGAACACCGGAGAGCTCAGTCTGGAAAACTGCTACAGGCCGGCCGAATGAGAGATGGAGTGTCGGAGGACTTTTACATTCTGTAGAGCTTCGAGATGCTCTATTTAGTTGAAAAGCAAAGAACAGAAGCAAAGCGTAAGTTTTGAGGGAAGCTTTGCTGCCCGACCAGGCCGCTTTGGCCAAGCTCCCTAGAACCGGATCAATCATTTCTCCAGGAGTGGGCCCCATCGCTCGGATCCTTCCGAATACTGAGGTCACCAGGCTGATGAGATAGATACTGGTGTTCGCCTGGGTCCTTAGGTCGTCAGGCCGATTGATCCTCTGAGGATGCTAACTTTCTCGTATCGCTTGAAAGTTGATCAGCGAAGCCCCCAATATTACATCTTCTGACCGGTGCAGACGGTCAGGAAGAGGCTCTCCGGAAACTCCGGTTGTTCTCTAGATTAGGGAGCCTCCAATCTTCCACTACGGGTCGATTTGGATCGGCTCCGATTTCCGTCACTGATAACTTGGGACCTGCACAGCACAAATCACAAACAGGATGTCAGAGGTCAACGGCGGCAAATCCCCCCTTAACACTCCGATGCTCAAGTCAGAGATCTTCCGCAATAAACCAAGAAATGTACATTTAAAGGTAAATACGGCAGGAGTGCAAATATGCAGCCATGAGGGGAGTGTGAGAGGATGTATTGGGAGGCTTGAGCTCCATGAATGCGCCCGGCAGAAGAGCGGCTCAGAGGCGCGCCCGGCAGAGGGGCGGCTCAGAGGTGCACCCGCGGAGGGCGGCTTAGAAGATGACTAAACAGTATAGAAGGGTTAAGATCCAGGTTACCTAACTGGAGGGCTGACTCCTAGGCAGTGAGCTCCTAACTCCGGGTCAGAAGGACTCGTGACTCCGGGACGAAGGGCTGAGAGCCTCTGGACGGGAGTAGAGTTGATGGTCTCTGGACGGGGGGACGGCCTAGGGCCTCCGGACGTGAGGAGGGCTGATGGCCTCCGGGCTGGAGGAGGGCTGATGGCCTCAGGACGGGAGAAGGGTTGAAATCCTTCACGCTGGAGGAGGGCCGATGGCCTCCGGACGGGAGGAAGGTCGAGAGCCTTTGGGCCGAAGGAGGGCCGATGGCCTCCAGACGGGAGGAGGGCCGAGAGCCTCCGGGCCGGCGAAGGGCTGATGGCCTCCTAGCTAGCGGAGGTTTGATAGCCTCCTAGCTGGTGGAGGGCTAATGGCCTTCGGACAAGAGGAGGGTTAAGAGCCTCCGGACGACGGAAGGCCGATGGCTTCCAGACTGGAGGAAAGCTGAGATCCCCCGGCGGCAGAAGGTCGCTGTCCTCCGGACGGGAGGAGGGCTGATAGCCTCCTAGCGGCGGAAGGCCACTGGCCTTGATAGTCTCCTGGAGGGAAGAGGGCTGATGACCTCCTGACCGCCATCTTGCTTTCATTGG
>JAOVVI020007128.1:0-15084 GCA_028571085.2 Nepenthes alata | reverse complement strand
CACTCTGGAGAGGAATTCATGCGATTGGAGGCTGAGTTGAGGCCAAGGTTCAGGCAGGAGGAGGTGGCTCCTGCATTGAAAATGAGGTTTCAGGACGGTATCCATCTCAGTCGGAGGATAGTTACGCTGGAGGAGCCAAACTTCCGCATTGGCGCCCTAGACTCTCGAAACTCAAGCGCCCTGACGCGTGTGGATCTGACGGAGTAAATGGCCCCAGATCCTTTCGTGCTCGGAGAGGGCAGTTAATTGTAATCTATGGCCATTGGCTGCCTCCTGCTACAAAAAGAGTTTATTAGTGGATTATACAATAAAACATTTTATTTAGCTGTGTGGTTTATTTACTATTGTCTGTTATGTTGGAATGGTTAATTTTTCCTTATGGATACGTGCCCTAGAAGCCTTGCCACCGCTAGTCCTGACAAGCAGAATCCCCGTATTAAATATAGGTGTGACAACCGGGATTTTGGCAGGTGGCTGAGGCAATAGTGATCTGCAATCTGGCAGGGGCCATGATTGGCTGCTTTTTGGAACTCATAGCGCTTCTACTGAATAGACCCGTGGCTTGGCCATCAAGAAAAATTCCAATTGAGTTTCCCGCGGAATGGCACCCTGTTGCCTATTTAATCAGTGCCTTGACGAATTCCATTCTTCGCGCTTCCTTGCACTGAGTGCCTCCGATATTTCCTTGAGAGAAAGAGATGGTGAAAAAGAAGAGTTCTCCCTCCTCCTCCCGAGCTACTTGCACAGTTCACCATGGGGTAAACAATACTGGGTCTATGCTGATGGCAAATGCCATTGCCGCATTGATAGTGGACTACAGGATCCCCAGTGGTATGGCCTACTGTGCTCCTGGCTCAACTGGTAGGGCCAACACCCCCCTGGAGGGCTTTATTTTTGCTTACGAGCACCATCTGAAGGGAGGGCTTTACTACCCCATGCCATGCAATATGTATATACTTATCGAGGCTTTATGTGTCCCTGTCGCAAGGCTCTACCCTAATGTCGTTCGCCATTTGGTTACTTTGTGTGTTTTTGCCCGTCTTCAGTCTTGCGTGTTTGATACAAACGCGGCAACGGTTATCTTCTGATTTACGGAGTCCGAGGATTGGATCTCGATATTTCCTCGAATTGGCTTCCACTTTTAGGGGACTAATCTGGACTCAGTGAAGAATTAGGAGAACCATATTTTCTTCTTGCAAGAACTCTCAGATTTGGAGCTCTCCAGTGAGTAGGGTCCGATGTCGAGGCTCTTTCGTGGGGACATGGCCACTGAGGAGGTGAGTGAGGTGGCGAAGGTAGTCACTGTCATCCACTTGGAGATGAAGATGTTTTTTGTCCAAGGCTATTACTTGACCTCCCATGCCTTTGCCACCGCCAAGTGGGGTTCGAAGTCTGCCTCGGCAATGGTTGGCCTAGAGAAGAAGAAGCTTAGGGCCATTGAGCTCCAGGAGCCATCGGGGGAAGGCGCAGGGAAGAGTTGCTCGCTGTTGGAGACTTCTTTAGGCGAAGAGGTGGAGGCTCCACTGAAGAGGTTGAGAGGAGCTGGAGGCACTTCCACCTGGAGGTCACAGAAGTTGGCTGCGGGGCCAGCTGCACAAGCCGTGAGCTCCACTCTAGAGCGGCCGTCAGATTCTGAGCCACAGGAGGGAGCGGCTGAGCACTTGCCGATTCCTGCCATGGCATTGGGTGAGTACGGCGTTCCCATGGTGGAGCTTCATTCCGGAGGAGAGTCCCCGTGGGCCCCTTCATTGATATGGAGCCGCAGGAGGCCGCTGCTGAGGGCATGCCGATCGTGGAGATCGACGCGCCAGGTCTTGAGGAGGCTGGCGCTTTCGAGCCTATGCTAGAGCCAGCAGGGACTCCGGTGCTAACTGGATCGCCTGACGGGGCACCCTCAGAGGCGTGTGTCCGAGAGAGTGCTGCCACTAAGGAGATCCCTAGATGCACCGCAATGGGTGGTTCACTTTGGTTGCTTGAGAGAGACTGTAGAAGATCGGTGCTGTACGTAAGTCTGAGAGTAGGAATTCGAGGAGTGTTCATCTCAATGCCCAGGCTCAGATTAGCGATTAGGGATTGGATCCCATCTCATGTAAAAGGAGAGAGAATTTATAGGTTCCCTAGTGTGGAGCTCTAGGCGTGAGAATCCTTATTGTAGGGATTCGTCAGCCGTTGATTACTGGCGGCAGCCAACAGTGTCGATTGTCTCCTTGTGGCAATGAGAAGACCGTCATGTGTCGTTAGTCACGTTTGGTATGCTTCTCGCGTGAGACAAAATTGTATGTAGGCTGCTTAAATGACAGTTTTATGATTAACCTGCGCTTGCCACAAAAATGCTTCTTGGGCATACAATTTGAATGCTTATTGAGCATATCAGTTGCAACTAGTTACCAAAATATTTTTTAGATTTATAGATTGAATGAACATTTCATCCATATTTTATAGAATTCTTTCTGTAACACCGGATTCATTCCTTATTGTAAGAGTTTGACTTGATCTTATTAGAGAATAAGTAACATAAAAATACTTAAATATCGTTCAAATAAAAGCATACTTTTATCACAAAAACTCAACCAATATAGCAAGCATTATACCCCAGGACTTATTACTCATAAAATTTGCAATAGAAAATTTGAACGTGGTCGACAATAACAAATAACCCTCATAAAATCCATTTAGAATTTTTACTAAAGTATTGTCATAATTCTTAAGCATCAAATTCTTTTTAAAAGTAGAATATGTTTTGATTGGATATGATTAATTGCCACATCACCGAGACACAGGTTGGGGGTGGCTTTATCTCTTTAAGAGATGAAAATTATTTTGTTCACATCTCAACTAGCCATTTTAAAAAGAGTAAGTATAATATAATTGCTATTTTTTTTATATTTTAAAAAATAATTATATTATAACTATTCATTTAAATATTAACGATGTAGGTTAGAAAAAAAAATGAGTTTTATTTTTTAAAGAGATGGAGCCTCCTTGACTCCAATAAATACTACCCATTATTGAACCACATAAAAATAGGTCATTCCTGTTCCTTAGCCTCTTAGGTGCTCTACCAAGGGTATCTTAGTTTGATCCTAACGGTAAAGCACCAAGTAACTTGGGTTGTACGATATTGGTTGACTATTTTATTATGGCCAGAAATGTATTTATTCTAAGATTTTCAAATATAATAAGTTTAGAAGCCGAGCGTAATTTTTTATGTAATTTATGCTTGGCTTCTTTTAATTCAATTGCGATCCATTTTAAAGTTTTGTCTCACTTTTTATAAGATTATGATCATCCCATTTTTTGGGTTATCACATCTCAGATACATTTTATAACATCACATTCAAAAACCATGTCTTGGATGGAATTTGTGCAATCCCACAAAAATAACATTGAGAAAGAATATGAAGAAAATTTATATAGTTATAATTATTCCGACTACTTTTAATTGCTAATCAAAGAACGGAGGAATGGGCAATGAGCTTTGAACTTAATTTGTTTTTATATTTTAGCTTTAAGTCAATTTGAGCAATAACTCGATTCAGACACGTTAAGGGAACATCCGTACAAAATGGCCCTAAGATAATTATGTACCATGCAAATTAGCGATCCCACCATTAAAATATGGGGAGCTTCTCCTTGCTCGCCGGCAGCTGCGCTAATACTTAATAATGAGTTAAAAGATGATTAAGGTTGATGGGTATTGATGGACGGCTCAAAGAAATCGGCCCGGGATAATTTCAGGTTAGAAGATAAAACTCGACGGCCCAAAACGTCCAGGCGGCCCATTTTAGCAAATATAACCAAGACGAATTTAACGGTACAAACGGTTCCTTAACTAATGACATCAAACATTAATTAAAACCATTGTCATGATAAAATTTAACCATTTATCAATTTTCTTAATGGTTAATCGGCGCTCGTCTCCTATGAAAAGGCCGTCCTCTCTAACCAAAGGGGATAACTTGATCTTCTCAGACAATACATGAATAATAAAAATACGCTAAAAGTGCACTCTTTTTCTTAATCTAAAGCGCCATTATAAGAACGCAAGCGCTCGAATAAAAATATACATTTTGTATCTTCTATCTTTTCTCATATTTAAAAAAGATATTGATTTCAGCGTTGGAGAATATACCGGAGAGTCAGTCTCGTCAATCCTTTCACCTTTATTTTGTGATTTCACAGGATTATGATTAAAGATGTATGGAGACCAAAGACGCCTTAACATCCGACAGACAATTCTCTTTACCTGTACAACAATCAGAGTTCTCGGACGCAATATTGTCGCTGTCTGTAAAAAATGTGACTAAAAGCCTAAAAATCACAATCTCAATAAAAACATGGTGAACACTAGAGTATAAGTTAGTGTACCCATCAGAGAGGCCACTTCATGTGGCAATTGTCTTGTCGTGGTCGATCAAATGAATGACCATCTTGACCCTTGTGTACGTGTGCTTGTGATGAAGATGGACGACATTTCTAAGACAGTTCAGACAATTTGCACGCGGTTGGACAAGCGGCCAAAAGGGGTCACGTCTTCGGCCTTTCAAACCGCTACATCCAAAAGGAGGAATAGAGTAAGAAAACACCCATTTAAGAAGATTGACCAACAATATGAGCTCGGAGCTAAAGCAGCCTCGTGCTGTAAAGTCCTGTCGTGACTTGAAAGTCGATTAAATTTCTGAGTCCGAGAGGATAGTGTTCAACATGGTTCTATCGACTTCAGCCAAACTCCATCAAAACATTCCAGGATCTTGCTGATGGCTTCCTGTCCCAGTTTGGCTCCAACAGGAGAGAAGAGAAGCAACCATGACATTTGACTCGAGTTAAGCAAGGGCCAAATAAAAGTATGAAAAAGCACCTGGCCAGATTCACAGATGAGGCTAAGAAAATTTCGAAGCTCACTGAAGAGGTGAAGTTTAGCACTATAATATCCATGTTGGAGCCTGGTGATATTTTTTGGCACTTGGCTCATAAGAACCTATAGACCTTTAGAGAGGTTGAAGTCATTGGTCGAGCCTATATTGCAGCTGAGGAAGCCAACGAAGCTGAACGACCAAAACGAAGGGACCAAAAGACAATGGAGGGGAAGAGAAAAAACGGGGACAACATGGATCCGTGAGGATCAAGGAAGTGGCAGAAGTCTGAGTCGGTATCTAGAAGAGAGTTCAGACAGCAAGATCTGACTCCCCTAAATGATTTCCGCACCAACATCCTGATACAGATTCGGGATGAAAAATTTTTCAAATGATCGAAGGCATTGAAGATTCCTGATGGAGGTGACCAATCAAAATATTATCACTACCATCGGTACGGGGACCATAGTACCGAAGACTGGAGGTCGTTGCAGAAAGAAATTAAAGAGTTAATCTGGAAGGGACATTTCAATCGATTTTTGTAAAGTTTCGGACAGACTTTTGGATGAATAGATAAAAATGAGACCGAGCAGCTAAGAAACTGAGTGGCAGCTGGCGTCATGAGTATGATTACCATGCGTCCCGCTTGAGATGATATTCCGAAGAGCTCGAGAATGGCCCTCGGCCACAAAAAACCAATGATGGAAAATAGGGATGATGTTACTAGTTCTAGTGATAAATACTTAACTCATGTAACGTCTCCACATTTTGACCCATTGGTTGTAAATGCGCTCGTTTCTGACGGTAGTATAGACTACCAATTGAAACGAGTATTTATAGATAATGAAAGTTTTAAAAATTTACTTTACTTAGATACATTCTTTAAATTGGGATTAAAAGAAGTCAATTAAAGATATCAGAGGGACCCTTATACGGATTGGATAACGAACCGGTGCTCGTACAAGGGGTGGTCCAACTAGAAGTCACACTGGGTACTTACCCGAGGACAGTCACCAAGATGCTTTCTTTCTTGATTGTGGACCTTCCATCGGTCAATAATATCATCCTTGGACGTCTCTACTTAATAGCATTTGGAGCAGTGACTTCAATTCCACACCTAAAGATAAAGTTTCTAACTCCATTTGGCACTGGGAAAGTTTTAGGTGATCAAATAATTTGGCGGACATGTTACCTATCATAAGTCACTCAGACACCAACAAGTCAACCGATCCAATACCCTAACTTCCGTGACGAGATTACATTATTACAAGTTCAATCTGGAGAATAAATAGACTAAATTCCCTTGAACCCCAACAATCCTGAAAAGTGCATACAGATTGGAGTTCTTTGTCTGAACCACTTTGAGGTCAGCTTATTGATTTTCTTCGATAAAATTTTGACGTCTCTGTGTTGACACCTAGCGACATGCTAGGGATGCTGACTTAAATAATGGTCCATAAGTTGAGCCTAGATCCCGACCATAAACCCGTCCGATAGAAACAATTGAACCACTCAATTAAAAAATTAATTGCTATTCGAGAGGAGGTGAAAAAACTTTTGAATGTTGGATTTATTAGAGAAGTTTAATACCCAAACTGGTTATCAAATGTGGTCATAGTAAAGAAAAAAGTAATGGGAAGTGGATGATGTGTATTGATTTTACCAATGTCAACAAAGCCTGTCTGAAGGATAATTTTCTATTACCAAGGATTGATTTGTTTGTAGACTCGACGTCGGGACATGGATTACTCAGTTTCATGGTTGCATACTCGGACTATAACATAATTTGGATGAGTTCAGAAAATGAGGAACACAACTTTTATGATCGACAAAGGGATATACTGTTATAAAATTATACCCTTTGATCTAAAAAATGCCAGTGCGACTTGTCAACGGCTCGTCAATAAAATATTAAAGGCTCAGATTGGACGAACTATGGAACTATATGTAGACGACATGCTCGTAAAAAGAAAGGAGTTCAACGACCATATTAGCGATCAGAACAAGGCGTTCAACATCCTGAGGGCACACCGGATGAATTTTAATCTAACCAAGTATACGTTTGGAGTAACCTCGAGAAAATTATTGGCCTTTATTGTTTCACATCGAGGGATAGAAGCAAACCCTAAGAAAATTAATGCTATCTTAGACATTAATTCACCTCGGACAATGAAAGAAGTCTAAAAATTAACTGGAAGATTAGCAGCACTCTTTTACTTCTTGGCTAAATCAGTCAAAAAATACTTGTCTTTCTTCAAGGCCTTGAGGAAAACAAAGGCGGTCGGCTTTTAGTGGACTATTGAATGTGAAGCTATTTTCTGAGAACTCAAGGAATATCTCTCATACCCACCACTATTAACGTCTCCACAAGAAGGCGAGAAATTATATTTATATCTGGCTATGCCTATAACCACTCTGAGTTCGGTCTTGATTCGATAACTATCCGATAGGAAACTACCTATATACTATGTCGGCAAAATCTTGACCGACCCAGAAACACATTATTCCCGTGTCGAGAAGATAGTTTTAACACTTGTATATTATGCCAGAAAACTCCGATCGTATTTTCAAGCACACAAATTATTGTCCTGACAGACCAACTACTGAAAAAAATTTACAGAACTCAAATGTGTTAGGACAACTGGTCAAGTGGGCCATTGAGTTGAGAAAATTTGATGTGAAATTTTGACCGAGGTTATCCTTAAAAGGCCTAGTCATCGCAGATTTCATTGTTAAAACAACAACCCCAGTCCTAGTAACCCTTGATCCTATTGAGGCCGATGGCCCCCAAAGTACTCCAGTATGGACTTTGCACGTGGATAGTTCATCAATGCAAGTTGGTTGTGGAGCCTGAGTGGTGCTAAAAATGCCTGACGGGTCAGAAATAAAATATTCAATGACCCTCAAGTTCCCAACAATAAATAATGTCACTGAGTATGAAGCATTGTTGGTTGGATTAAAATTAGCCAAAGAGTATTCGGCTATGAATCTTATAGTATATAGTGACTCGGAACTAGTTATTAACCAAGTCCGAGGAAATTTTAATGTCATCAATCCGCTACTTTCTCAATACCTCTCTAAAGTCTAAAATCTGATTTCAACATTTGATAATGTGAAAATGATCCATATTCCAAGAAAAGAAAATAGCAAAGCAGACCGACTAGTAAGGGTTGCAGTAATTGGAAACCCAGAATAGTACGCATGGTAAATGCGTGAAGCCCTTGAAGTTCCTAACATCAATGACCTAGAGCAAGAAATCATGTAGATAACCAATGTAGAAAACTGGACGACCCCTTATGGGAAAGCAAACCGACTAGTAAGGGCTGCAGCAACCGAAGACTCAGAACAGTATGCACGGTAAATGCGTGAAGCCCTTGAAGTTCCTAACATCAATGACCTAGAGCAAGAAATCATGTAGATAACCAATGCAGAAAACTGGATGACCCTTTATGTGAAATATCTATCCGGTGGCATATTACCGGAGAACTTGAATGAAGCCAAGCGTCTGAAAAAGGCAGCAGGCTGGTACACAATTATGGATGAAAAATTATATCGACGTGGGTATTCAATCCCATACCTACGGTGTCTCATGCCAAAAGAGGTTGAATATGCCATCGAAGCGGTACACCTCGATATTTGTGGATCCTACATTTGAGGGAAGAACCTTACTTTCAAACTCATGAGGTAAGGGTATAATTTCTTACCATGAAACACAATGCCATGGACTTCGTCCGAAACCTTACCCATCAGCCACATATAGAACTCCGAGCTCTGCAATCGCCAAGGTCGTTCGCACAATGGAGGCTTGATATCCTCGGACCACTTCCAATTGTATTTGGACAAAGAAAGTTTATAATTATTAGGATAGATTATTTTACAAAATGAGTCGAGGCCGTCCCACTCGCCAGAATCACTGAACAGAATGCAACCGAATTCATCCAAGAGAGTATTGTATGTAGATTTGGTATACTCGAAATTATTGTAACCGATAGTGGGACCCAATTTATTAGCAAACATTTCACAAAGTACTATACTAGTTTGAAGATAAAGGTGATACATACTTCCGTCGCTTATCCACAATGTAATGGACAGGTGAAAGTTACTAACCGTATGATACTACACGGTCTAAAGACGAAGCTTGAAAATGTTGGGCGCACCTAGGTGGACAAACTCCCATCCGTCCTTTGGTCATATAGGACGACTCCTAGAGATCCAACCGTGAGATTCCCTTTAGTTTGTGCTACGGGATCGAGGCCATTATTCCAATAGGGATTGGACTCCCTAATCTTCGGGTTGAGTATTTTGATTCGCATTATAACTCACAAAGATTTTAGAAAAATATTGATCTATTTCAACAAGTCTGAGACAAGGTGCGGTTGCGGATGTCAGTATATCAACAAAGGATTACTAGGTACTACAACAAAAAAGTGAAGGCACAACAGTTTGATGTGGAAGACTTAGTGTTATGAAGCATGAAGCCACTGAAAAAACTACCGATCAGAACAAGCTCTCACCTAACTGGAAAGGGCCATTTCTAGTCTTAGCCATTCTTAAGAATGGGGTGTATAAATTACGTACCCATAATGTCAAACTAGTTTCTTGGACTTGAAATGCCTCTCACATTCAAAAATACTATCAATGATCAAATATATAGCCAAGTAAGATTTGCATCATGAAGAGTGCTTGTATCTTTGTAAAATTTCATTAATGAAATTTTTGTTGTTTAGTCATTCTTGTGCTTACTTATTTTTTATCACATTGTATAACATAGGCTGCCCCTAAGTCAGATGAAATCCATTCACCTGTACCGTGGGCCATACTTAGTGGTTGGTAAAACTCAATCATGTAACTGAGCGACCCGGACAAGGTCGATGATTAAAACTTAGTCATACTATCAAGCGGCCCAGATAAGGCCGAGGATTAAAAACTTGGGGAGCTTCCTTAGAAGTACGCATGCAAAGACCTTCAAGATAATATTGTCAGTTGAATATGGTCCTAGAAAAATTTAAGTTAGACACATGGATATTTTGACACCCTTCGGACAATCCGAGGGATAAAAATTGTGAATTAATAATAACTTAAGTAAAACTTAAAGTCAAACATAGAAAATGTCCGACTAACACCCATGAAAGAAAGAGAGAGTCAACTTGAAGAATGAATTTTCATTCATTCAAAAATCATTACGAGTATAATAAATATATACAAATAGTTCTTATGAGGATGGACGAGGTCTAGGAGTTTCTAACAGAGTCTCCCAAGAATCCACATCATCCTTGAGAAGATACAATATATCTGAACTATGGAGAGCACTGACATTCCTCAGATGAAATGCAATAATAGGGACACTAGGGGCCACCATCTGAATAATATATCAGCATAAGTTGATGCCTTTCCAATAGCGGCACTTCAACATCTTCGTGATATCCTTGGGACGGATAGAAATTCGAAGTTCACTCTCAATCTTAAAGTGCTACTCTCTAAGGAGGGTGTACATCTGCCTCATATCAGCCATGTCGCGCTCAAGTCGAGAAATACGCTCCTTAACAATCGGAAGTTTTTCTTTCTTCACATAGTTGTGAGCAAAATGATTGGCAACACCAGCAAGATGATTGGCCATCTCTTAGAATTGCAAAGAAAATAAAGCAAGTTAACAAATATGAAGAGGATAATGTGAAAGTTAGAGAAGAATTCAGACAATACCTCAGAGACGGAAATGTTCCCAAGAGTTGCATCACTTGTATGAGTCTCCGAAACAACTTGGACCTCAGATCGTGGAGACTCTTAGCTAGCCACCTTTGCCATCTTTCAACTCCTTCAAGAACAACATCCCCCTTGGACACAAGCACTTGGAGGTTGGAATCAGATGTTCCAACAGTAGGTGTGAGGGTCACCTCAGATTCGACCTCAGCCATGAGATCCTTCAAAAGTGGCACGTCTGCAACAACAACTCGACCCTCGATCTCAACTTCAAGTTTGACCTGAGGTGCTGGGTGCTCGGGAGAGTGCTCTTCTACGATATCATCATAAAGTTTTGAAGTGACCATTTCGGCCATATTGGTCACGGGGAACTCAAGTAGTGGCATCACCTTAGTCTCACCAGATTGAGTCTCGCTGATCCAAGAAGTACCCTCAACAAAAGTAGTCAGAATATCAGGCAGGGGCTCCTCGGGCAGTGGAGGAAAGACGGTCGGAACCACATATGAAGTAAGAAGTGGGGCAGGGATCGACACAATCTCAATCACCTCCTTAGTAATAGACTCTACAGGCTCACTACCCTCAATTGGCCCGAAGGACTTAGGAACTTGGGTCGAGGAAGACGTAGAAGTTGGGTCTAATCTGATCGTCAGACGCTTTCTCTTTATTAACTGATCAATAGATGCCTCATCCTCAGAACTAGATTTAACCGAGGCCTCTTTATTTTCAGGCATTACGGCCGATGGCTCCTTTATTTGAATGCCCTTTGAAGCATCCTTATCCCCGTGCTTTTTGGCCGAGGACCCCTTTATTCTAAGGGCCTTGGCCTTTTTCTTGTATTTCCTCCTATGGATGGACTTTTTCGCATGGGCTTCCGACTTCTCAACCACAGGCTCCCACATAGACTGTACAAGGGATTTGGCGAAAAGCTAACGGTTCTTTTTATTTTCATTAAAGGTTGTAGCCTTTTCGCTAATGAGGTCTGTCAACCCTTGGACTGTGGCATTCTCGTGATAAAAAATGTTGGTCTGAAAAGAAGCAAAATCCCGACCTCACTCTGTACAAAGTTTCCATGTGGGTGGAACCACTAAATAAAAAAAATCGGTCCTTGTACCTTTTTGTGGAGTCAGTGTTTCCTCCACTTAAGCTGTATTCCAGTCTTGGAGAAATGGTGATCCAATCTTGTTTGTCTTGAAAACATAACAAAACTTTTACAGCCATGGCATTAAAAACCAGGCAGTGAATTCGAGCAAAAAAACATGAAAAGACAAGGTGCCTCACGCCATTTGGTTGGAGTTTAATGATCGGTACATGAAACTCCGCCATTATTTTATAAAACTCTAAAGCCAAAAGAAATCAGAGATCACCTTTCAGATGAGTCTTGTATACGATAATATACCCTTTCAGAGGAAAAGAAGCTCGTCCACTCACCCCCAAGCCAAAGATATACCAAAGATCTTAGAATTTTATATCAAGCTCAAAATTACTCGACATCGGTAGAGGTGAGGATTGATTGAATTTCTTCAACTCCATAAGCCATGGAAAATCTTCAACAATAAAAGAGGGAGGAAACTTCAAATGAGAAAGTGAAGGCAAAAGGGATCAAAAAATATTTCTTAAACGTTCGACCGGCTATTTATAGGCAGAAAAGGAAGCATGAAATGGCACCGTTCGAATTCAAAATTCAAAAGACGTGCTTCATCATAACACTGATACGTGTCAACCGCACATTTGCTCTGCCAAACGTTAAATTGCTCGATGTCAATAATGATGATTTGCACTTTTCCAATGAGCCGTATAGTATCTGAAGCGATGCACATTTAATGCAGCGAATGACAGCAATGACAGAGGCTGTTGTGTTAATTGTCCTCACCTAATGAAAACCTTCGGACTAAAAGTTTTTATCCGATGAGCTAATAAATCTCGCTAGATAAGACTTCGGTCTCGAACAAAAGATGCTTTTGAATTTTATACCGGAAGGCTGAATTTTAAACTTCCTGGTATGGGGGCTACTTATAGATATTGTCTGATGGCTCAAAGAAGTCGGCCCAAGATGATTTCGGGTTAAAAGACAAGGCTTGACAACCCAAAATGTTCACACGGCCCATTTCAGCAAATATGATCGAGACCAATTTAACGGTCCAGACGGTTCCTTAACTAATGATATCGGACGTTAGTTAAAACCGCAGTTGGGATAAAACTTAACCGTTTGTCAATTTTTCTAACGGTTAACCGACGTTCATATTCTATAAGAAGACTGTCTTCTCCAACCAAAGGGGATAACTTGATACTTTTGAGACAGTATACGAATAATAAAGGTTGCTAAGAGCGCACACTCTCTCTTAATCTAAGACGCCACTATAAGAGTGTAAACCCTCAGATAAAAATATATATTTTACATTTTCTAACTTTTCTCTTATTTAAGAAAGATACTTATTTAAGTGTTGGAGGATATATTGATATGTGAGTCCCGCTAATCCTTTAACCTTTATTTTGTGATTACACAGAATTTCGATTAAAAATGTACGGAGACCGTAAACGTCTTAACTCATGACGGATAATTCTCTTTACCCATACAATAATCATAGTCCTCGGACGCAATAAAGGTTATGTGATTATCTTTAAAATAATTTTTTAATAATTTAATTTAATATGATATTTAATTAATATATTTTTTAAATAATTTTAATCATATAAATAAATTAATTAAGTATTTTATCAAACTAAATAATTGGCGATAAACAAGTAGGCAGCTAGGACCGCAGCTCTCGTTTCTCGCCCATAACCGTAATTTTCTCTGGTTCATCTTTTCGCACCTCCGCCGGCGGCCGCCATGGCCGCAGGCCCCCCGTCCTATTCTCGGCGTTGTCCTCTTTCGCTGAGGATGACGCCTTTCTCTCCATGGTCCAAGAGGAGCTTATGGCTTCGCTGGAGATCCTCCAAGGCCCTGCCAAAAACCGTGCTCAGCTTGCTTGGCGCCTCGTAAGTATCGATTTAGTGACTATACCTACGTGATAAACAAGATTGAAGGCAGGTGTGCCCCTATCGCCCCGGCCACTACAGAGATTCCGAGGGAACTCGGTCAAGAAGGTAAAACCTCTTTCCTTGTTCTACATTCTAATTCTCTTACGGGTTGTACTTTGGAGAAGTGGATGGACGTGACACAGTCGTCGGGTAGCATTTGTACCCTTGCCCCAAGTTTCAAGTTCCCTGTCATCGTGATTTGGAAATTAGTAAGGATGAGCCCCCGGGGTAAATTCTATGTCCATTTGTTAGGATATAGGTCACTCCCATGCAAAAAGTATTATTTTATTCGCCGTATGTATTTACATATGCGGCGATGTAGGCCAAAGTGGAAGAAAGATCAGAGTAAAAGAAAGGCCGAAATGATTGCACTTGACTGAAATAAAAGAAATTTCGGAGTGAAATTTCGAAGAGGTTCATAAGGCCGAGAACTTTAACTAACGGCTGAGTACACTGGCCAAATATCGAGAACTTTGACCAATGACCGGGGACATTAATTGGAAAAGTTGGTCACCTATAAAGTCTACGCAAATAACTTTTCAAAAAAGGAAGTTGACTTTTAAACTTGGTAGCCGATTTTATAAAGCAGATCAATTGTTCTCGACAGAGAGACGACTTTGCAGAGTTGGTGATAGGTTCTATAGTGCAGGCAACCGCCTTGTAGAGAAGGTGGTCGTCTGGTGCCTTATATATGTTTCTATGCAGAGTGCAAGTGTAGAGAGAGGTGTGGAGAGAGGTGAAAAAACACAAAAGAAACAAGGAGTTGTAATTCACCCTTGTTTTTTGTTTTTCAATGGTTCATATAATCGGAATTTTTGTAACCAAATTTTACATAGGAAAATTTTGTAGACTTAGTGTCCCTTGATTTTCTCGCTGAAATTTAGAAGAGAATTTTCACATAATTATATGTTCAATTCTCTCCTTTCTTCATTGTGTGCGTTCATCATCTTCTCAGCTTCACCATTCGACCGACACCCTCTTTCCCAACACCCTTTGCTTCAAACTCCTGCTTATAGTGATTCATACTTTGACCTATTGGAGCCGTAGCTGACAGGTGGATCCCATGTCCCTAATCCTGATACCCCTGCTTGTGATGCTTCTGAGAAGCGAACTGGTGGAGTTTCCTTCGAAGTCAATCTTGTGGAAAAGTCTCTACCTTCAGGTGTTTTTCACGTTTTCCCAATCGACTCATTACGGCTCCAATTTTCCTTGCCTGTTCTTGGAGCCCTCTATTTTGAAGACCATTGTGCCACCTGGTTCCTCTCGACCTGGGTTCTCATAGTCTAAAATCGTCCAATTAGAAGAGGGACACCATTGTTCTCAGCTATTATTCTTCCCTCAGAGCATCAAGAGGTGGGCCCTTTGCGGTGCTGAAATATGGAAGAACACTCTGGTATGATATTTCATAAAGAGAGAGAGAGAAAAAAAAAAAAACTCTCATTCCCCATTGTTGAGGCAGCGGCCTGCTAGCACCGGAAGAGATTCGGTTATTGAATGCCAAGGCAATGTGATC
>JAOVVI020007127.1:0-15084 GCA_028571085.2 Nepenthes alata | reverse complement strand
ATGATACATTGGTTATATGCTAGTTTTAGCTTAGCTTGTGAAGTTTAGTGGGCAAAGATCAAGCCTGATCTGAAGTTCATCGTGTTTTGACTCAAGTTAAGCTTATTTGTAGCACTAGACAAAATTAGACATTATTGATCTTTTCTCTTGCCAGAGTACAAATTTCCACGCATTGCTCAATCTTGGAAACTTCTACATGTCATTAGGGTTTCTACTCGGCTTGCTAGTTACACATTGTTGTCTGTTATCTGTCCAAATTTTCCTCTGTAAGCTTTTTTTCCCTAATTGTGAATAACCTTAGTTGACCATATTTTATGGAGATTTGTTGCCATAAATTTCTATTTTGTGTGCCACATCACTGTAGCTTCTGGTGATCACCATATTTAGGAGGCAAAAGGTTATGTATTAGATGGTGAGATTAGAGAGATTACTTAGACCTTTATAGGAGTATTCATCCTTTTAACATGCCCGTTACTATTATAGCCTCATTTGAACTTTTTTAGCAATGGTCCTGATAATACTTCTATCTTTAAATCCCTCCCCACAGCACAATTTCTGGATAAAAGAATTCCTCTCACTTGAGCATGTGAGTAGGCAACTCTATTATTTCCAAATTAGACTGCAACTAGACTAATGAAAAGAAACCTTAAGTTCTACTAAGTGAGGTTGGCTATATACATCTGTTTTTGTCATTCCATCCAATTTAGTGCAAAGGGAGAGGGGGAACGAAGTTATAATTACTCAATTGCATTCAATTTCTCAAAACATTTATCATTTGTCGCTCCACACAATAGAAGTAGTGTTCTTATATAGAGAACCCGAATTATAGTTTATGTTGGAAAAAAATATAATTTCCAAACTAAACATGACTTAAATTCATAAAATAAAAGAAAATATCAATCAAATAAAATCACAGTATAATACAATCAAATAAAATCATAAATTTTCAAATAAAATAAAATCAAAGGGAATCAAAATAAATCTATTCTAATTTGGTATAATTTGGATGTTTGTATCAATTCTCCTCGAGTGGTTGGAATTTGACCCCGTCGAGTTAAAATTTCTATAGTGAACTTCCTAACCGCAAGCCGAGCAGCGGTGCAAGCAGCCATCAACGTTGATAGACACATGGGATTGGAGCCGAAATTTGACTGAGCTGCCAATGTTGTCTGAAGGAACAGGACTTGAGCCTGAAAATGTGCAATCCTGCGAACTCTGATAGAGTTACAATATATTTGGGTCAAACTGGTGGCGTGTCTCGCGAGCAATCCAATCAATCCCGGACTCTGTCCAGCCAATCCATTTGACAGGGAAGCGCTGAATCGCTCCATCCCTGGGAGACATAAGTTGCTCATCTAGAATAGTATCAATTTTATCGTTGTGTGCAAAGAAGGTGGAGAGTTGTGTAGGAATGGGTGAACATACAATATATGGTACATCTGCTTGTTTGAGGCTGCCTTGCGATGAGGATCTTCTACTGTCTAGATTTTATCTACTGTGCTTTTTTCTTTTCTTTTTTTTTTCCTTCTTTTTATTTGCTCCTTTTTTTCTGCCTCTTTTTTGCTCTCTTTTGTTTTTTTGTTTCTCTCTCTCTCTCTCTCTCTATTGTTTTCCGCCGTTTTTTTTTTCAAAGCATAAAAGTGGGGTTTTAAGCAAAAAGAGGAAGTGCTGATGCTTAGCACACGCGCTCTCACTCAAGCAGCGATGGCGGCACTCAGTCAGGTGCCAGCGACAGCGGCAACGATGAAGGCGGCGGCGACAAGGGCGACTGCGATGACGTTAAAAGCGTCGATGAAAATGAAGACGAAGACGAATAAGATGATGAACAAAGCTAATGAAGCAAAGACGAAGCAGTAGATGACAAAGAGGATGACAATGAAGAATCGGCACAACCTGTTTCAAGACTTATCTCTCTACTCCCTCATTTTTTTTTTCGAAGGTCTGTCGTGCAGCTAAGGTTTGGTTGGGCTTCGGTTCAGGCATCCAGTTAGGGTTTAGGAAAGTGATGGTGGTGGGCGTTGGGTTTTTGGGTGGGTGGTCGAGGGGGTTTTGGGTGAGTGGCCGATTAGGAATTTGCGAGTGGTTTGGTGGGTGTGTTGGGCGTGGTTTGGCTTAGTAGTGACCAAAGAGTTGGAGGTCGTGGTGGTCAACGGGGATGTGGAAGAGGGTTTCGGCGGCGACATGTTCTTCCTTCGGTTGTGACGGCAGCACCGACTGCGATTGCTTCGTTGGCGGTGAGTGCTGCTTTGAATTGTGTTGCCTCCTTGATGTCTCTGGTTGATGCAGGGATGCAGAGGAATTGGGTCTCTACCTCTTTTCGTGCTTCTTTGTTTTTTTTTCTGTTTTTTCCACAGACAGAACACTATTTTTTTTTTTTGACAATATAAAGAGGAGGTTGTACTAGTGGAGATGAGTTTGCCGGCAAAAGATGCCAATGGATACACAGTAAGAACTTTGTAGGATGACCAATGGGTGGTGGGACAATGGAGGTGGTGGTATGGTAGGCTGTTGATTGCGGGAAGTTGTGTGGCTGGTTATTGGTTGCAGGAAGGTGATGTTGGGGGAGGCAACAAAAGAATCAGACTTTTTTTCTAATACTAATTTGATATAGGGAAGGAGAAAAGTAAGGAAGAGAGACAGATAGGTAGAGACAAGAGTAGAGATCAGAGGGGTATAGATAATAAAGAGAGGAAACCAAGGGAGGAGAGGGAAAGAAGTCACAATTACTCAAGTGTATTCAATTTCTCAAAACATACATCACTCGTCCCTCCACACGTTAAAAGTAGGGTTCTTATATAAAGAACCTGAATTCTAGACTAAGTTGGAAAGAAATATAACCTTTAAACTAAATATGACTTAAATTCTTAAAAAAAAGAAAATCTCAATCAAATAAAGGCAAAATAAATAAAATTACAGTATAATAAAATTAAATAAAATTGTAATTTTTCATATAAAATAAAATCAAAGGGAATCAAAGTAAATCTCTTCTAATTTAGTATAATTTGGATGTCTGCATAACCCCCCGGGTATGTTGACATGGGGGCTAATTCCTGGGAATGGTGTTTTTGGTCAGCAATTCCGTTGACTATTGCTTTGCGCCTCCTTTTCTTCCCCATATGCATCCATCCTTAATATTCCTTTTTTGAGATAAGAATTAAAAACTTTTATCAAGAATGCTGCTGGGCATCTACCATGAAGAAGTGATTTTTGAGAAGGCTAGTTCTAGAATATCGGCAGACATTGTCTATTGATATCACTAATATTGTCTTCTCTGCTTGACTGCAAATCCATTTCCTTCTTGCTATAGAGATAGATACATGTGATATGATGATTTGAAAGCTGCTATCCATTTGATATGGTAGAACAAGCTTGCGAGACTCCAACTATTAGGTGAACTAGAATAAATTTTACAGCTAATTTTCCATCTAAGCAACAAAATCTTTAACAAGGGAGTTTTTTGTAGCTAATGGAGACATCAAATTGCATCCCATTGTCACTTTATTGAATAAGTAGAGATCTTTAGGGAAATTGATAAATCCTTAGTGAAAATTATAAAAAAGGATTATTTTGTATTATCAAGGAGCTTATCACCAACAAGACCGCCAACAACAGCTCCAAAGGAGCTGAAAGAGGGAACCCTAGAGGGAAGGGGAGCAAAGAGCGATGACTATGCTTTTTCCTCTTACTTTTTTTTTTTGGTTGAAATATGAATGTAAGTATTTGTTCACTGTGGTCAGCGTTTGCAAATTGGTGTTGATCTTATTGACATTTCTGTTGAGCCTTTTGACTTGTTTTGAAAGAAGAGTTTTTAAATTGGCAAAGAGAAGTCTGCAGTTATGTGAAATGGAAAGGCTGGCCCAAAAAAGACTATGAGATTGGAGCAGCTGATTTAATAGAAAAATCAATCAGATACGGATTTGTTAGGTTAGGTTATTTATGGCATGGCTATTGAGGTTGTGTTGGAATGTTCTTTATGTTGTACCCACCCCATTAAGCATTGGTGGCTTGGTTAGAAATACCCACTTCCAACATGCTCGAATAAAATGGTTCAATACCACTTGTGTATGAAATATGGACTGTTGACTCATGATCTCAAATGAGGCCACCCATCAGTTGTAGGTAACTCAGACCATTCCATTTTTCTTCATCCTCAGTGTCTTTTATTTTTTATTTTTTTTTCAGTCATCATCAATGAATATAGACACACAAGGGCTGTACACTGTAGTTGTCCTATGGATTTAGGACAACTGCTTTTATGTTGTGTAATTAATTACGTGTTGATTCTTTAGCTCAGTGAACAAGTTCCTTTCATGAGGTAGTCTTTCTGATGTAGAGTATGCCATTATTTTTTTAGCATGATTGTGAAGGGAGTTGTGTGCAAGAAGAATGTGGCTCATCGTCGAATGTCAACAAGAATAGAGAAACCCCGGCTGATGATACTTGGAGGAGCTCTAGAATACCAGCGGCTTTCTAATCATCTGTCGAGTTTTGATACTCTCTTACAGCAGGTTGTGTCCCCCTGCTTGTTTAATCTTTATTTACTTGGGAGAACACTGCCCCAAAAAAAGTAATGCTTTCAAGGAGAACTTGGAATCTATCACTTCACTTTGCTGGTGCATGAGAAAATAAAATTTCGTTTGCTCTTCCTTAATTTATATCCTGATCTTTATTAGGAAATGGATCACCTAAAGATGGCTGTTGCAAAGATAGATGCACACCAACCTAATATCCTGCTGGTGGAGAAATCAGTTTCCCGATTTGCACAGGAGTACATCCTTGCGAAAAACATCTGCCTTGTTCTTAATATTAAGAGGCCACTTCTAGAGCATATAGCCCGATGCACAGGAGCTCAAATAGTTCCTTCTGTCGATCATCTTTCCTCACAGAAGCTGGGTTATTGTGATTCTTTTCATGTTGAGAAGTTTCTGGAAGAGCATGGTTCTGCTAGCCAAGGTGGGAAAAAAATGACGAAGACGTTGATGTATTTTGAAGATTGTCCAAAGCCCTTGGGTTGCACTGTAAGTTACTGTAAATTAGGAGTGAATTTGATTAAATAATTTTTGTTTTGATTCATATGCCTTGGCTTGGTTAGATGTCCACGAGATATATTCCTAGTTCATTTACAAATCTACTTTCAATAATAATGCTATGTGACTATTATGCAGGAATGAACTATTAGTAGATCTGTATCGATATCAGGCCCTCTAGGAACTGATATTTGCTGACACTGTGACAAGCAATATGCAGAGAAACTCCTGTCGCAATATGCTGCCGTATTTATAATGTATCGGCCGATATTTGACCCTTTGGTTATTATTCGCCAAAAATTGTGTATGACATCTCTTATAAATGTACATATCACCTTATATGGCTGGTACCTATATCGATGTTTTCATCCATGGTCCTTGTATTTAGTGGCTTTGACTGAGAAGCCATCTTGCTCCTCAAACAGAATGGAATTTCAAATAAAAGTGTGACCAGCTTGGCCTGTTTGAGTTACTACCATGTGGGTGATTGATCAAAGTCATTGACACTATTTATCTTTCTTTTTTGTTACATTATTCAGATATTACTTAGAGGGGCTAATGGGGATGAGCTGAAGAAAGTGAAGCATGTTGTTCAATATGCAGTGTTTGCTGCTTATCACCTGGCTCTGGAGACGTCTTTTCTCGCTGACGAAGGAGCCTTCTTGCCAGAGCTACCACCAAAAGAACAAATAACTGCAGCACTTCCTAGTAAATCTCTAAGTATTGACAAATCCATCACAACTGTGCCATCTTTCACTATTCCTGCAAATGAAAGGCGACTTTCTAGTGGGGATTCCCAAATTTTGAATGATCGATTGCTGTCGAATACAGCTTTACCAGGTAGCTTGGCTTCTAGGTTCGATACAGAATTGGCAAGATCATTTTCTCTCCCTGAGGGTTCTTCCTCCCAGGATGATGAATGCGCTACAGGTTTCATTCATGCCTCTTGCTTCTCCTCCAAGCCTTCAACTGACAACCTTATTTCAGATCTTTGTCTTGATGGGGTCTCTTCTACAAGTGCAGCTGATGAGAACAAGCATGTAGAAGAATCTGTGAATGAAAATGCTTCTGCAGCCAATAATGGCGAACCTGTTACAGTTGATCACCTAGTAGAATATGACCCTGAACCTCCAAAGGCAAAGAAACATGAAGCGATGTCCAACAGCATTGACATTTCGAAATATGCAACATCTTCAACTGAAATTGTAGCTTCAGAGTCAGCTTCCTTGCAACAAGACTGTACTGACGATCAATGTGATCAGCTAGGGTCCTTAAAAGAAGAGCTCCCTCCATCACCCTTGGATAATCAGAGCATCTTAGTTTTTTTATCATCTCGGTGCGTATTGAAGGGGACGGTATGTGAAAGGTCCCACCTTTTGAGGATCAAATACTATGGTAATTTTGATAAACCACTAGGACGATTTTTACAGGACCATTTATTTGATCAGGTAAGCTTTCTTGTTTTCTGATTGAGGGGAAACAATATGTCTCTCAGTTTTTTATTCTTGTTTGATTCCATTTACTTGGATGATGATATTTTGAGAGTAAACTGAGATAGATGTTCTGTTTTCCCACCTTACCAGAGTTACCGATGCCGTTCTTGCGAGATGCCATCGGAAGCACATGTTCAGTGTTATACTCACCGACAAGGCACTCTCACAATTTCAGTTAAGAAGCTGCCAGAAATTCTTTTGCCAGGTCAACAAGAAGGAAAGATTTGGATGTGGCACAGGTGCTTGCGCTGCCCTAGGATAAGTGGTTTCCCTCCTGCAACCCGGAGAATAGTCATGTCAGATGCTGCTTGGGGACTATCATTTGGGAAATTTCTGGAGCTTAGTTTTTCCAATCACGAAGCAGCTAGCAGGGTTGCTAGTTGTGGCCATTCTCTGCACAGAGATTGCCTTAGATTCTATGGGTATGTATGTGCTTTCATGGATGAAACAGCCCATGTTAAGAAATGTTTAGATTGGTGTAAATGAGTTTGACAACCCTTAGATTCTTATGTTTATTCTATTAAACTATTTTACCTCTTATGGATGACTTCAACAGAGACTGCATATTCTTGCTTTTTGGCTTTTTTCCTCCTCTTGTTGGTATGTGGGTGTGGCTGAGCTTATACATTCATTATCATAATGACTGATGCCTTTTGGTATTCTGTTGTCTGATCCAATACCTCCTTCCTCATAGTCATAAGTGTAATGTTGTGGTCATGGATGAAAATATCAGTTTTGGACATATCAGACAATAGTATCGGTATCAAATATATTGGAAGGAATTTCTTTTGAAAATTGTAAACTTATTGGGCCGTATTGGCCAAAAATATCACGATATATTGCTGATACGATAATATATTACAATATTATTACGGTATCAAAAAATATCGGTATCAAAGGCCCTAGACTGATGCATAATGGCTGATATTTGCATCAAAGGTTAATGTCTTAACAGTCTAAGATTAGTGTATTAATTCTTGACATGTCTAGTCTCTTATTCTGTGCCTACGTATCATCTTCTCCACTGTTTGCAGGTCTGGAAAAATGGTGGCTTGTTTTCGCTATGCATCAATTGATGTTCATTCAGTTTATCTTCCACCTCCTAAACTTGATTTTAACAATGAGGTTCAAGAGTGGATTCAAAAAGAAGCAGATGAGGTGCACGATGTGATTTTTTGAAGGTGCTAAAACTAATATTGATTCGTTGAGTGAGCTAACTTTTTACAGAAACAGGTCGTTGATCAGGCAGAGCTGCTATTTTCTGAAGTGCTCAATTCTCTTCGTCAGATTGAGGAAAACAAATCTGGTGCAGGGCCAATTAACAGGTGCTTGAGATCTGCCTACTCAAGAAGCCATATTACTGAACTTGAAGGGGTTCTACAGAATGTGAAAGTGGAATTTGAGGTGGAAATTATTTCAATGTCTACACCTTGCTTTTTTTCATCCCAGTTGGACTTGTTATCCTGCCTAAAACTAATAGTATGTGCATTTTGTCCCCCTTTGATGTATATGAACAAATTCTTTTAAGGGATTACAACTGGGTTAAATCAGAATTCAACTAGTACTCATGCAGCTTCACAATAGAAATGATTGGACATGGGATATAATAGTTGTTAGCTTTGACCTATAGTTATCCTTCTAGGGATCAGTCTCTCTCTTGTGAAGTTATCCTAGTTATCTGTATCCCTGCACCAGTAGCATCATAGTCACTACCCTCCCAGTGTGAAGAAAAAGAGAGAGAGAGAGAGAGAGGACTGAGCATTTACATGCAATGTTACCTTCAATGAGGTAATTTTTGTAAAGAAAAACCTAATCTCGGTTAGCATAAAAGAAGGGAGATGGAAAAGAAGCAAAAAAGAAGGACAATTTCCTTCGTAAAGTGATTGCCAATGTTCTTGTTCATTTCTGGCTTCTTACTCAGCAGAAGCTAACATATCCTTTTCAATGCTCGGACTTTAGAATGAAGATTTAATTTTTTTCTGCAGGAAATGCTTGGGAAGATCTTAAATGGTGAGGTAGAAAAAGGCCAGCCAGTTATAGATATCCTGGAGATAAATAGTTTGAGGAGGCGACTGCTTTTCCAATCTTATATGTGGGATCACCGCCTTGTTTATGCTGCCAATTCAGATAACCACCTGTTATTTGGTCACTTTGGAGGATCTTCATCACAATCTGAAGAGAAGACCCATGTCCACAATGAAATTTATGGCACAAAAATTAATAGTTTTGTCGACCGCAATGAAACGGCTTATCAAATTAGAGAGGATACTTCAGACCTTAATATTGTGAAAGACCAAGGTAACCTTTCTTCATGCACTGAGATGGATGAGCCATTGGAATCTGCGGTACCTATTCTTAGGGCCCAGTCTGACAGCAAGTTCTCGTTCATGACAAATTTGTCAGATAATCTTGATGCTGCATGGTCAGGTAAAACTCAACCCGGGATTGGGATTTCCAAAGATAACGGCCCTCCAATTTTGGGGTTAATTTCAGCGGATTCTTCTCTAGCAGCTGTGTCTGAAAGTTCGGCTTTTGAGAATAAATTCAAAGAAAGCAGTGGGATCAAGGTATCCCCATCTCTATCCCTTAACTCAAAAGCCTCTAATAATGTGGAAGATGGCATTAGTTGGTCGTCAATGTCCTTTCTCAATTCCTATCACTCATTAAACAAAAATTTCCTTGGGAGTGATCAAAAGCTTGATAAGCTTGGTGGGAATAGTCGTATTTATGTGTCATCATTTCGAGAGTTGGAGCTACAAAGTGGGGCTAGGTTGCTTCTTCCTGTAGGTGTTAATGAGACTGTCATTCCAGTTTATGATGATGAGCCAACTAGTATAATTTCATATGCGTTGGCATCACAAGATTACCACAGACAGCTATCAGATGAAGAGGAAAGACCCAAAGAAACCATCGAATCCGCAGTTTCACTGTCACTTAATGATTCATTGTCTCTTAGATCATTCCATTCTCTTGATGAATCCGTGTTTAGAAGTTTTGGGTCTGTAGATGATAGCATCTTATCCATATCAGGATCGAATAGCTCTCTTGTGTCAGATCTGCCAGCACATGCAAAATCTTTGCATGTCAAAGTTTCTTTTTCAGATAACGATAATGTTGATAAGGTGAAATATACCGTAAAGTGTTACTGTGCTAAGCAATTTGATGCCTTGAGGAAGATGTGCTGCCCGTCTGAGCTGGATTTCATTAGGTCTCTCAGTCGCTGCAAGAAGTGGGGTGCACAGGGTGGCAAGAGCAATGTCTTTTTTGCAAAAACTTTGGATGATAGGTTTATCATCAAACAGGTTACAAAGACTGAGCTCGAATCATTCATAAAATTCTCTCCCGGATATTTCAAGTACTTAACACAATCAATAAGTACAAAGGACCCTACATGCCTAGCAAAAATTCTGGGCATTTATCAGGTACTTTGAGAAAGCCTTTCTTTATCTCTGTTGACTAGCTACTTAAGGTGATTTCATGATAGTAATGCTTAATTTGCTTATCAGTTAGATTTGATAAAACAGAGGCATTTGTATATGATTCGGCAAATGAAGGAGCTCAAAATGAATTTAGGCATTGAAAACTCAAACTTATCTGTGGCTGCTAAGGCCTTTTGCATGTTAGCATAATTTTTAAGTTTTGCCAACATCTCTATACAAGTTGTATTTTGTGCATATTACTTATTTTTCATCGTTTTTGTGCTGGGAATAAAGGTTACGACAAAGCACCTAAAAGGAGGGAAGGAATTGAAGATGGATGTTTTGGTCATGGAGAATCTTCTGTTCGGGAGGAAAGTGACGAGACTTTATGACCTAAAAGGGTCTTCAAGATCTCGATACAACCCCGACTCTAGTGGAAGTAATAAGGTTCTTCTAGATCAGAACCTGATTGAAGCTATGCCTACTTGTCCCATTTTTGTTGGAAACAAAGCAAAGCGATTGTTGGAGAGAGCTGTGTGGAATGACACTTCTTTTCTTGCTGTAAGTTTCTGATCTGCCTGTAGATTGCATGTCAACATATTTTGAAGGGAAATATATCTTGTAGATTTCTGTAATGGGTATAAGAAAGTACTCATTCCATTATTTGTAGGATTTTTCCTGGTTTTTGGTGTCTTATTGGAAGGATTATTTTTGGGGTCTTATTGGAAGGATTTTTTTTGGGGGTGGGGGGCGGCATCTTTGATGGAGAAGCAACCTATACTTCTCTCAATCTTAACCGTCCATCTGATCATGAATAGTTACTAATTTGAAAATAATTAAATCACAAGCGTCCACATTCTGATAAATGGTTGAGATTGACAAAAGCAGGAACTGTTTCTTTATGAGAGATGTAGCCCTCGTTCCCCTATTGGAATGCATCTCTCATGGAGAAGCATTCCATACTTTGTCCATGGCGTGGGTTCCCTATTGGAATGCTAATAGCAGGAGGAAAGGGTGAAAATTTTGAGGGAAAATATACGAGGGCAGCACGCACAAGGCTCCCACATATTAGGGTTTGAGATAATTGGATGTATGCAGCCATATCTTCTGCATTTCAAAGATGTTTTGGTGCCTTAAACCCATAACCTTGGTATCATTATGGGGCAACTCTACAGTGCCTCTGTCATAAAGATGCAGCTCCTGCTATCAATCTAAACTGTACATCTGAATATGGGGTGTGGGCGATTTATATGTAACCATTTGTTAAAATTATAAAAATAATTAAAATAAATTATTTAAAATTCATTAAATGATAACCATCAAAGGTTAGATGGACGGCTGAGATTGAGAAAAGTAGGAGTTGCTTCTCTGCTAGAGATGCAAACCCCCTGTCATCCTATTGGAATGCTGATAGTAGGAGGGTAGAGGGAAAATTTTGAGTGAAAATATAACAGGACAGCTCGCGTAAGGCTCCAACATATTAGGGTTTGAAAAAATCAGATGTATGCAGCTTCATCCTCGGCACATTTCGAAGATGATGTTTTTTGTGTTTTGAACCCGTGACCTACGCATCATAATTGAGCAATTAGGCTAACCCTCTTTTTTCCGGGCAATGGAAAATGTTATCCCAATACAAATGTAAGTGTTTGTCATATATCTTCATCAAAATTTCCAATGATGCTTATGCAGTCAGTTGATGTAATGGATTACTCTTTGCTGGTTGGGGTTGACGAAGAGAAGCAAGAGCTAGTTCTCGGAATCATCGACTTCATGAGACAGTACACCTGGGATAAGCACCTCGAGACGTGGGTCAAGGCTTCGGGCATCCTAGGTGGGCCCAAGAATGTATCTCCCACTGTGATCTCACCGAAGCAATACAAGGTCCGGTTCAGAAAAGCCATGACCACGTATTTTCTCATGGTCCCGGATCAGTGGTCTCCACTGATAATTATCCCGAGTAAGTCGCAGTCTGACCTATGCGAAGAGAGCCCTGAAACCTGAGCTGATTGAACAGACTCGTATACTAGACTTGCTCCATTTTTTTCTTAGTTTCCCTTTTCCATTTTTCCTTTCACAGTTCATTCATTAGAATAGAAAATCAAATTATATTCTTGTTTAGGGTTCCAGGTCCTTTTAGAAGAGACCCAGAAGAAGGCAGGAGCCATAGAAATCAATCTCTGGTGATGGGTAATTTTTTCTTGACCTCACCATTAAAACTTCACATTGTGTATACATATATATAACTATGTTTATGACATACAATCTAATAGGATATATATATATATATATATGCAGTTGTGACAGTTCAATTCGGGTTCGGATTTGTGATTATTGTTTTTATTTTGTATTATTTTGACATGAATCTGCACCTGTGCTCTTATCTTCTGATGTTTATGTTTTGTGATATGGCTTCTCCTATGCCCTATTCAATTCTGAAAATTGGTGAGAAATTCCAAGGAAAACATGAGAAAATTACTGCTGTGTTAAAGTTTTTGTCTCATTTGGTGATTTTTTGTGGTAAAAAAATCAAATGGGCAATTGACAAAGCAGATGTAATAATCTGGGTCTTCAAGCCCTTTTGCATAAACTGCTTCCAGAAAAGGCAAAATGGAAGTGACACAAAGCACTGAAAACACAGAAAGAACTGCTTTGTTTTTTGTTTTATAACATGTATAGAAGTAACATCAGATGTTATTCTTTTAGCCATCTTTGATAATATGATATTTTATCTATTTATTTATATTAAAAGTGCTTTCATTGGATCATTTAAACAAGTGTAAATTTAAATATAAAACCTTAGACTAAAAACATATTATATTTAGATCAGCTATGTTTAAAATTGGCTGTCAAAATTTTAAACTTTGGTAAAAGAAGAGGGTCAATTTAGATATCTATAGAGTGAATGTTTATGTCAAAATAAAGAAAATTATTTACCCTTTGCTCAATTGTCCCTTTTTTATGTTACAAGGTGGTATATTTTTTAACCATTATTGTCGGATTTGATTCGAACGGCCGCATTTGTGCAACGTAGGCCCTGTGCTGCATCAGTGCGGCAAGGACTCCTCAGACCGTGTAATAGGCACACGATCGGGGCTCAAGTGACTAAACGATGATTAAAAGCCACATTATTTATAATGTTTTAAAAATAATCAAATATCTTCTAATATAACTTTTAACATAGAAAATTAATGTTTGAACATAGAAAAAATAGTATTCTTTATCTTAATTTCTATTTATATAATTAAATATTTATAATTGTCATTTTTATTTAACATTTGTGAGACTTTACTCATTTATATTAAAATATCTAAATCTTTATTGCCTAATTTTGTACATATTATTTAATTATTCTCATAAAATTGAGAATACATTACACAAAATAAAAAATAAAAAATATTTTAATTTTTTTCTCAATTCATTTGTGGAGGTTAAAATGTCATTGAGACATTATATATCTCCAACCTTCCTATCAATATATCACATTTTTGCACAAAAACAAATCAAACTTTTGAAGAGTTATTTCAAAAAAAGAGAATTATGCCCACCAAAAGAGAGAGAGAGAGAGAGAAAGAGAGAGAGAGAGAGAGAGAGAGAGAGAGAGAGAGAGAGAGAGAGAGTTTGAGAGTGATTACTCCCAAAGAGATAACCCCAAGCAAATCTTGGTTTACTAAGTTATCCACTTAAAATATTTAAACATACAATTTATTTTGCCTATTAATCAAGCTATATATAGAACTCGGGGTTCCTACATTGTAAAGCATCTGCTTTGTGAATTTTTTTAATTTTTAAATATAAATTTTATAAATAAAAAAAACCAAAAAAAGAGAAAAAAATTCATAAAATATGATCCCCGAAGATACTATATATATAGTTTAACCTTTTTACCTGCCAGTCTTAGTAGCCTTACGGCCTAGATCACAATAATTAAATAATCTAAGTTAAAAATGCCTTCATAAAATGACAATTTAAATGATTTTAAAGATTATATTTCTAATTTCAATAAATACTTTTTGATATAAAATATGATAGTAAAAAGAAATCCTTTAAATATATTAAGATATTTATACATAACATGACCTCTAATTTATCTGTCTACTATCAAGTCTATATAAAAATAAACTGATAAAAGAATTAATCAAGCTGTATATAGAACTCGGGGTTCCTGCATCGTGAAGCATCTGCTTTGTAAATTTTTTTTTGGTTTTTAAATATAAAATTTATAAATAAAAAAAACCAAAAAAAGAAAAAAAAATCATAAAATAGGATCCCCGAAGATACTATATATATAGTTTAACATTTTTACCTGCCAGTCTTAGTAGCCTTATGGCCTAGATCACAATAGTTAAATAATTTAAGTTAAAAATGCCTTCATAAAATGACCATTTAAATGGTTTTAAAGATTATATTTCTAATTTCAATAAATACTTTTTAATATAAAATATGATAGTAGAAAGAAATCCTTTAGATATATTAAGATATTTATTCATAACATGACCTCCAATTTATCTGTCTACTATCAAGTCTACATAAAAATAAACTGATAAAAGACTTAGTCTAAATTGAACAAAAAATAGACTCTTAACAAAGGAATGCAGCTAAAAGGATCCAACCATCAATGTTCATTCTATCAAACCTACAGGTAATATAATCAATAATAAACTCTCCAAAATCACATTTCTAAGAAAAGAAGTCAAATTATGATTAATCTACTAAATATAAAGATATCAATATTAATATGGCCCTAATGAAAGCAAGATCATTAACATCTAGCCTTTGGTACTAGTAAGTCACTTATAAATAATTATGATAAAGTTCATCTAAAGTTTAATATTTTACATAATTTAATGTAGCCAATAAAGATGATTTAAAGTATTATAATTTGGATTATAGTTATTGGTTTTATGCCATGTACTCGTAATATGTTTATATGTGAGGCCACATTGCGAGGAGAAAGCGGCCAGAGAGTGGTCGTGGGTTGGAGGGCAGATTTGAAAATTTTAAAATACTATGTGAGAATATTTTTTTATTCTTAACCAAAAATAAAAAAAAAATCTACTTTCACTAAGCAATAGTTATTCTTTATAATTAGGAAATAACTATTCGTTCGGGAATTGTTATTCTCAGGTAAAATGTAACTACACAGTG
>JAOVVI020007126.1:4024-15084 GCA_028571085.2 Nepenthes alata | reverse complement strand
CACATCAATTATTATATATATATATATATATATATTCAATTTTCTTTTTTTCTCAAACCCAATTTGGTATTCAGACAACAACATGGGCGCACCTTAGGTGCCACTCCAAAATCCCAATCATTTCTAAAAATTTTATAATATTATAATTTATTTTTTACCACATATGAAATACCTAAAATGATAATAAATATTAAAATAATCTAAATTGGGATCTTGATATCACGTTATTGACCAATTAACAAGGATATGGGAAAATAATTCGGTCAACAAAAGGTTGACCGGCTAAGAGAGACTAAGGAAATACTTCGGCCAACATCCTGTTGACTGGCTAAGAAATGTTGAGGGAATAATCCACTCAACATAACGTCGACTGGCTAAGGAAGCATATGCATTTTGCTAGTTGCCAAATGACCGGTTGCCAAATGAGACAGTTGTCACAAATGCACTGTGGCCTAAGTATTCACTCTGGTAGAAATAATCCACTTTGGCAAAAAATTCACTTTGGTAAAAAGTTCACTTTGACTAAATATCCATACCAGCCAAAATGACAATTCTAGCAATTATCATCAATACTGGCCAAAATGACCATTCCGGCCAAAATGACCATACACATCAAAATAATCATTCCGGCCAAAATGACCATTCCAGCCAAAATGACCATTTCGACAATTATCACTCATTTAGGCCAAAATGATCATTCCGTCCAAAATGACTATACTAGCCAAAATGACAATTTCGGCAATTGTCACCCATACTGGCCAAAATGGCCATTTTGGCCATAATGACCATTCCGACAGTTATTGTGACGGAAAGGATTATTCTCCATTGAATAATCTCCGTCATTGGCTACACACACTCTAAAGCCCAGAATTAATCTCTGGACTCTACAGAAAATCCGACGGAGTTTTCTCTATAACTGGACAAAAACTAAACTAAAACCTGTTTAAAATCACCTGTAACAAGCACACATCTATCAAAAGGCTTACACACAGCCTAAAACACATCACACAGGATCTCAAAATATCGCCACATTAACCATGGCTCCAATACAATACTCCTATCTACTATATTGGATCTAGAGAGATGCCATCTAATAAAATAAAACTCAAAACATAATACAGATGAAGAAGCAGACTATATCATCAAATATTTGCAGAAGCATAATAAAATCATAAAAACAACAACAATAAGCCACGCCCAACTCTGGGTGGCTGTCCATGGTCTGATCCAACTCTTTGTCCAAATCTCCTGATCACTTGCCGTCCAGCAAAACTTATCAAGCAAGCCTCTCCTTGCTCTAACCAATCCTGCGCCAGCTAAGTATTCTCATCTGAAAGGAAAATAATAACAGCAAGAGTGAGCTAACAGCTCAGCAAGTATAATCATAAACACCCCTCCAAGACATGTACAAGAACTAAAACGAGAGGGAATACAAGCACTTTCCATAATCAATAAACAGGAGAGGGAACAGGAACAACTAGAATCACTTGATTCCTACGGTTCTCACGATTACTTTGATTGATCATCATTTGGAATCACTAGATTCTCACTGTTCTCACGGTTACTTCATCATTTGGAATTACTAGATTTTCTTGGTTCTCACGGTTTCATTTTGAATTACTGGGTTCACACGGTTCTTACGGTTTATCGATTGGATATTATTCATTATTATATCATCTTTGCGGACCCCGGTTAGTAGACCGTACTAGCCAACGATGCGAGAGAACGAGGACAGAAATGTGTTTGCTACACATTCTAAAGCCACGACTACTATTTTAGGTCAGTAGCATACGACCCTCGGTTGCATCTATGCAACAATCATCACAGATGACTACATCTCAATATGTAGCATTGACAGACACACCCCACACCCCCGGGGACCAGGGCAATCATCGTTCTTCCATAGTAGTTTTCTAAAGCATACCACATACATCACCCGCTTCCACGAGCGGCCAGAATACGTGGCCAAGTATTCCTCGGGTTCACACCGCGATGGACATGGTATACTAAAGAATACTACCCCTACGACTCAGGGTCCTAGTTTCAAGATTAGGTTCAACACTTGGAGAGGGAAATCCACATTTGCCACACACGATCACATCTCGAGAAATCTCATTCCCATCACAATCATCTCCAATCCGGGAGATCACATCATCAAACACATCTCCAACCAGAAGATTTTATCCTCACAAGACACAATGTGGATTCCCTTCCATTCACTTCACAGTTCACAATATCCAATGGGACTCAATTTCCTTATTCACAATCTGTGGGACTCAATTCCCTTAATCCACAAGAAAATATCACAAGTTCAATTCCATTGCGGGATCCAGTTCCCTTAATCACAACAGTCAACCCAAGTTTACGAGAGAGATCAGATTTCATACCTCAGATGATTACATATCACTTGGAACCTCCGGGATTCATCCCCTTCACTCTAGCACACGGTTACACGTTTTGGAGCTCACAGTTACGTTTAATCAGTTAAACGTTACTTTCATTACAATTTTGATCACATATCACTTTACCTTTCTTATTTCGTTTTGGGTAAACATTATCAGATTTTTCTTGGACCACCCGGACGCTGTACACGATTCGATACTTGGAGATCGGCCGTCCGGTGGATTCGTACGTACAATTCGTACACGCTATTTCACATTCGGGTTCGATTTATCTTTACATAAGGGTGGAAGTATACAACTTCCCATTCACTTCGGATTAACAATTACGGAATTCTTTCAAGGCTCCCGGATGCCATGAACGGGTCAAATCTTGCGGGATTCGGCATCCGGTCGATATATACAGACAATTGGGATACGGGGATTCATATTCTAGGGTCCTTTCAACATTTCACGAAGGTGACAACACGCAAAATCCACCTTCGGTCTCGGGTGAACAGTGTCATGGGCCGATTTAAAGGGCTCGAACACCGCGAACGTGTCGAAACGTGCGAAATCGAACCTGCGGCCGACATATATACATCAGTGGGACGTGGGGATTTACATTTTGGGGTCAATTTCATGATACGAGGTTGGGAAACGGGAAACCCCCAATTTTTCATGGGTTAGGGTTTCGGTAAAACCCACTCGAGCGAATCGGATACGATTCGGACAACTAACTACATTTTCCTTAACCCATACTCATGAGTTTCAAGATTCTAACATTCACCGTAGGTATCGACATAAAATACCCAACAAAAATATATAAAACAACGAAAGAGAACGAGAAGTGGGTATGAGAACACTTGCCTCGACGCGTGCTTTCACCTTTATACCTTGCTCTCGGACGGATCTGGACTCCCGGGCTTGATCTCCCTTCTTCTCTCTCTAAAACCTGTGCTCCCTCTCTCTCTAAAACCTTCGGCCGACTGAAAAATGGGGTAGAAAGACGCACGACGCGTATTTATACTACGCCCACCGCTCGAGCGCGGCTCGAGCGGCCCGCGGGCGGCCGCGCCACTGGCTGACCACCACTCGAGCGGCCAGCCAGCTGTGCCGGTTCTGGTTTTCCGCTAGAGCGGCCAGAAGGCGAGGGGGAAGTTTAGAAGCTGCGTCGAGCCACGGCTCACCTGCTGGCCGTGCACCAGCAACATGGACCCGAATTCTTTCCCAATTTTTCTACCGATACCAAACCTTATTCGTTTCATAGGATTAGTATTGATCATTAACATACTAATCACCTTATTATTATCAAGCCCTTAAATCTGGAACCTCACACGACGCCTTGCTGAATTCGTCCTCGTCAGCTTCGATCTCGTCGTCACTGGGCAGTGTCGTTGTCTCGACAAGGAAGTCCGCGATTGCCTGCCCCTTTAAGGCTGGTCTCGGATGGAATTTTATATCAAATTTCCCCAATTCGATGGCCCACTTGATCAGTCGCCCGAAGATCTCAGGTTTCTGCAAGATGACCCTTAGTGGCTGGTCGGTCAAGATCTCTATCCTGTACGCCTGAAAATATGGTCTGAGCTTCCTTGTCGAATAGACCAACGCTAAGGCCACCTTCTCCGTGAGGGGGTACCTAGTCTCGACATCCGCGAGAGTCTTATTTACATAGTACACGAGCTGCTACCTTCCATACCGCTCTCGCACTATTGTCGAGCTCAATGCTGTGTTGGACACGGAGACGTACAGGTATAACTCCTCACCCTGCTGAGGAGAAGCTAGAAGGGGCGGACTTGAGAGGTAACTTTTGAGTCCTCGGAATGCTTCCTCGCAATCATCACTCCACCGAAAGTCCCAGGATTTCGTCCCCCTTAGGATTTTGAAGAACAGAAGGTGCTTCTCGGCCGATTTTGCCAGGAAGCGGGAGAGAGCAGCCACACGGCCGGTAAGCTGCTGGACTTCCTTTACCGTCCGTGGAGATCGCATATCCAGGATTGCCTGGATCATTTTCGGGTTTGCCTCGATTCCCCGATGCGAGACAATATAACCCTAGAATTTTTCCGACGCGACACCAAATGTACACTTACTTGGATTGAGCTTCATTCCGTGAGACCTAAGCACGTGGAAGGTCTCGACCAAGTCCCTGGCGTGGTCGTTGCTTGCTCTTCTCTTGACGAATATGTCGTCAGCGTACACTTCCACATTCCTGCCTATCTGGTCCTTGAACATCTTGTTCACAAGTCATTGATAAGTCGCCCCCGCGTTCTTGAGGCCAAAAGGCATCACCTTATAGCAATATGTCCCCTGGTCCGTCATGAACGACGTGTGCTCCTCGTCCTCGGGACTCATTCTGATTTGGTTGTAACCTGAGTATGTATCCATGAAACTCAGAAGTTCATGGTCGGCCGTCGAATCCACAAGTTGGTCGATTCTAGGCAGAGGGAAGCTGTCCTTGGGGCACGTCTTGTTGAGGTCGGTGAAATCCACGCACATCTTTCACTTCCCACTACTCTTCCTCACCATGACAACATTGGCCAGCCAGTCCGGGTACTACACTTCTCGGATAAATTCGGCGTCGAGGAGTTTCTTGACTTCCTCACGGGCTGCCACTAACTTTTTGGTGGAGTAGTTCCTGTGCTTTTGTCTGACCGGTTTGTGCCGAGGATCGATGCCTAGCTTGTGAACAATGATCTCAGAAGAAATCTTAGGCATGTCACTAGGCGACCATGCGAACACGTCCAAATTTTCTCATAGGAAGCTGGTGAGCTGGTCCCTGACAATCTCTGGGAGCAAACTTCCCATCTGGACATACTTTTTTGGACCCGTTGGGTCTAGGGAGACCCGGACGGTAGGCTCTCCAGGCTGAGCGTGCTGCAATGTGGCCTCGTCCCTAAGGTCGAGGTCTTCCATTGGTTGTGGAAGTGTAACTTGTGTGGTTTGCGCTAAATAACACATTCGCCCCGTGGATTGGTCCCCGATGACTTCTCCTATCCCATACGGAGTGGAAAACTTCATCTTAAGGTACGGGATGGAGGTTACCGCACTGAACGCGACCAAACAAGGCCGCCCAAGGATGGCGTTATAGACCGAGGGCAGGTCCACGATCAGGAAGGTGAGGACCTTGGAAGCCATCCTCGGGTGTGTTCCTAGGGTCACCTCCAACCGGATGATACCCTGAACAGGTACTGGCTCATTGTCCAGCCCGTAAAGTGGCCCTTCTAGCACATTCATTCGATTTTTCTTAAGTCCTAACTTGAAGTACGCATCAAGGTACAATAAATTTCGGGAACTTCCATTATCGACAAATACTCATTTCATCTGGTAGTTATTTGCTCCATCAGAAACGAGTGCAGTTACAACCAGGGGGTCGGAGTGAGAAGAGGTTACATGATCCAAGTTCCTATCACTAAAGCAAATAATGTAATCTTCACTCCTAAGCCCCGTCATTGGTCTCTTTGCTATCGCGAGCTCGCGCCCATCCCCTGCGGCCGACCGGCTCGATATCATGTTGACAACTCCCGCGGGCACTCGGTTCCTGGGGGTTCAGCTTCACTGTCGTCCGCTGCCCCGAAAGTTTTTTCAGGTCTCTGAAGGAAGTGGTTAAGGTGTCCCCTTTTGATCAGCTCCTCTATCTCCCTCCAGAGTCCTATAATCTTCCGTGCTGTGGCCCCCAAAATGGTGGTAGTCACAGGATTTCATCTGGGCCCCACCTTCTGGGTTCTTCAGCGGCTTAGGTCATCTCAGGAATTTTTTCTCCCGAATCTGCATCAGAACATTGGTGCGAGTGTCGTTCAGTGGCGTCAAGTGTGCAAGCCGCAGCTCTCTCCGAGCGCTCTGCTCGAGCTTGTGCTGCTTCTTCGTTACCTGAGGGCCCTGATAGTCCCCGGCCTTCCTCTTGCCTTTAGCCGCTTGCTGCTGAGGGTACTCGTCCCTCTCTGACTTTTTTGCGTCATTTGCCTCTTTGGCCACAATATAAACTCTAGTCATGGCCTCGGCTTTTATGAATGTCTGGGGACCCCCGCGGATGAGGTGTTTGAAGAATGCACCTCCTTCTAAGGCGGAGAGAAAATCGTTTAACTTTACCTCGTCGGTCAATCTTGGAATTTGCCTAGCCTCCGCGACAAATCGGGTCAGAAATCCCCTTAAACTTTCTCTGCCACATTGCTTAATCCGCGTGAGGTGCCAGGGTTGCTTCTCCACCCTCCTGCTAGAGGCAAACTGAGACAGGAAGGCCGTCGCCAAGTCTCCAAAGTCGCAGATGGAGTTTGCTGGCATCCAATAAAACCACATCCTCGCGTCCCCTCTCAGAGTCAATGGGAAGGACTGACACATAGTGGTCTCGTCTAGGCCCTGTAGGCTGAGGTGCTCCCGAAAATGGTTGAGATGGTCCATGGGATCAGCATTGCTGTCATATGCCTCCAGAGAGGGCATTTTGAACTTGGGGGGGGAGCGCTCTTGATCTGATCTCCGTGGAGAATTGGGATTGGAGTGCATTAGCTCCTCCCCCATTGCTTTCTCTGAGGATCTGGTTCCACCCTCTTCTGCCCTCTCCTCCGCTCGAGGTGGTGCAACTACCTTCTTTTTGTTGAGGTAATGCCTCAATTCGTAGGGCTCCTGAACTGTACGGTGCTCGGGAGCCATGCGGGCTCCCCGTGGGGGAGCATCACGCGGAACTGCCTCCCGGTTGCTGCGCTCATGGCGGTTCCGGTGGGTTTTGAAATGGCGCCTCTCAGGGCTCTCCTCTCATACCCAAGCATCTGGTCGACCCTCAAGCCTTCATGGGACTCTGCCACTAGAGGCCACCTGGGTCCTCAGGTTTTCTTGTTGACTGGGTGGCTTCTCACGGCGATCTCCTTCCTTATCCCTGCCCTGGGAGGCCTTGTCGGGAGCCCTTGTCGGGAGCCCCCTTCAACTGCTCATTGACCTTAGAGCAGAGCATGGTGAAGGCTTGGGTCAGGCCTTCCATTCTGGCTACCAAGGCCTTAACCAGAGGATCAGGGTGATTCTCCACCCCAGCGAAAGGGTCAGGGTCGCTATTGCGTGAGGCCACCCCCCTAGCGGGCGCACTTGCCTGTGCCCTTGTGTTTACTATTCTAGCTTTGGAGTCAAAGTCGTTGCAGTGTTCGCGTACTTTTAAAAAGATGTGAAAAGCAGACTTCCAGCCGCTTCCCACAGACGGTGCCAATATTGCGTCCGCGGGTTCCAGCCGTCTATCTACTGAAGCACGATGATCCTGTGCGTCCGTGGACGGACGAAAATGGGCAACACAAAATAAGTCGTGAATGCACTGCGAGAAATAAGTACGATGACACACAGAATACGCTCGATTTACGTGAAAAATCCCGTTATGTAAAGAGGGGTCAAAAACCACGGCAACGGACGAAAAGTCCGAGAGATTTCACTATTATGGTGACATAATACAATGAAAACTGTGGACCGATTTGTCTTTGCCGTGGATTACAGCGTGAGAAAGTTTATCTTTTTTGCCTCTTTTCTTTTTCTCATCAGAGCTTTTTTTTCAGATATGCTTCAATGGAAAAAATCTCCTCTTCTCATGCTTGAAAGGGGGTATTTATAAGGAAAAATTATTCCGTTAACATGGGGACACGTGGCATTGACGTGTCTGGGCCTCCTACCACCGACTCTGCAGGTACACTGTGACAGGGACAGTTGTCACAGTCTGTAGATACGGCATGCAGGGGCGTCTGCTGTGTAAATACAGAGTGTCAGATGTGCCAGCCTTGCGTATCAGGCGTGTCAGAAGCCGTTGGATCCTTCATGGCATCCGCGTGCTCCGCAAGTCACCTGAGCTGGCATCCCCGGTCATTTTGATTCCTTATCCTGAAGGCGCGTGAATGTTGAATCCGTCCTCGTCTCTCGAAAGCCCTATGCATCCTTTGCTCGTCGCACTAGGTTCTCGGACGTTTCTTCTCTTGATGATGTCAATCGCACGTGGCGTCCTCGCACTTATTTGGGCCAAAATGTCCTCCCGGACCGCCGTTGCTATTCGGGACATTTTAAATTTGCGGGTGATTGGGACTAACTTATCCTTTTAGGCCAAGTTGAGCTCGTGGGCCTCTTGGGCAAACTTATCCTTATGATCCCGTAACCGTGATTTTTAGGCCTCGGGTTCTGGAACCCATCAACAATAAGTCAAAGATATTAGTATAAATACTTTAAAAACTGAATATTTGCACAACTAATCATCTTTACTATACATAATATGTACGTATTAATTTTTTCATTTGATATATATATATATATATATATATATATATGGATATTTAATTTTATATTAATATAAAATTAAACTCTAAATATATTCATATTGTTTTATCGACAAAAACGAAAAATCGGGCATGAAAATCATAAAAAAAAAAAAAAATTTCTACTGCATTTTTGTCTCATAATTTCTTTCTATTTTTATATAATTATCAATTTTTTAAAAAATAAAAGGATTTTTACTTGCCAGCTAACTTTGATTGAATATCAGTATTGTAATCTACTTAGCCAAGACTTGGCTCCCACTAGCATATAAATAAATATGTTATTTTTCTGCTATCACTATTATAATGGATTTGTTTACCACAACAGTTTCTATTACTTAAAAAATAAAACAAATCTAATGGCATTTAAATTTATAAATATTTTGAATAGATGAACAACTTTAATTTAATTACACACAAGTAAAAATGAAAATTCTATCTTTAATATTATAAGAAAATTAGTTACAATTATAACAAATATTTCTCTATCACATTTAATATCTTTGATGTAAAAGCCTTATGGATATAAGAGGAGGAGCTAACACGTGGGTAATAGTTTTGGGTATGCCCGAGGGACGTTTGATGCAATGCATGTGTAATAATTTTATAAGGTATGAGTTTTAAATTTTAAATTTAATTATAATTAATTATGTTAATATAATTAAAATTAAAGTCAAATAAATAAAAAATTTAGGTCAAAATTAAAGTTGAATCGGATTATATCGAGTTGAGGGACGTTTGATCAACACTTGACGCCCACACATGCACGTCTTGGATAAAGAGGTTGTGTTTGATAAACGCTTGATCGGAGTTTGAGTACGCTTTTCAGTATAATCACATTCGATACATACCTAAGGAATACTTGAGCATGTTGAGGTAGAATATTAGCTACTGACGTGCGCATGAAGCAGTGGTTGTATGCCACTGAGTTTGGCTGCAATGTCTGGCACCCACAGAACGATGCTCGTTCGCCAACTTACTATATAAGTCAAATTCGACTACTTTTTATTATTTTTTGTCAAATTTTAAGAGAGAAGAGAGAAGGATAAAAGAAGAAGAGATGAAGTTAGAGAAGCCAAACTTAAATGAATTAAAAGTAAGATTTGGTAAATTATGATTAAGGCAAGTATATTTTTTAATTTTTTTTCTTTATTACTGGCCTTTTCTTACTTTATTAAGTGTTTTTTATTCTAAATGCTTTTACATGTTGTAATTTTGTAACTAAAATATTAAAACTTCACATGTATAAACTCTCATTCACATTCTTTACCATTTGTTTTGTGTAAATTAAATTCTTAATTCATGTATATTGGTTTCCTAAGTTATTTCTTTGTAAAATATTTATAAATGTGTTGGTAATCTAGTTTAATACAATAAAATGTTATAAAATTCATATATAATGTTATTACATGCCTAAAATTACTATGTGAAGGTTTTGCTTATTCTAAAATTTTATAAATTTGTCTCTATATGCATATTATTTGAAATGAAGTATTAAAATTTTACAGTACTAATGATTTTTATTGATTTTTTCATAACTTTTCGATAATGTGACATTACATGTTTTAAGTTTAAGTGCATTTAGTTTTTACAGAATTTAAAGTATTGTATGCTAAGAAATTTTAAAAAAAACTCTACAATTTGCTACATGTTAATAATATTTTTTTAAATTAAGAAAACATAAGAATTATGTAAAATTGTATAAAATTTTTATTTGTTTACGTATTGGATTATTGTAATAAGTTCAGTAGTGGTATATTATGACATGTATTAATATATTATAGTGGTATTGAGGTTTGAACCTATCATCCGTAAGTGAAAGTTACGTTCAACTCCGTTTATAAGATTATATATACGACGGCTACCTACAGGTTTAGCATAATAGTATAAAATATTTTGTTGTATAAAAATAAATATAACATGAGTTTTAATTATTCATTCATTTAATAAGTAAAACCTTACTGGCTCTTGGTCCACATGAATTTACATAATTAAACATGAATTTCATGGTATAATCTGAAAAAGAAAAGAAAAAGGAATTTGAGAAGATATATTTTTTTTTTCATAAAATTTACGGCATTTCATATGAATTTAATTGATTGTTTTTTCATAATATTTTTATGTAAATCATATATTTAATTATAAAATTATATACCTTATTAAACTTTTGATTAACTTGTATTTTATTTTTCTCTAACCCCTTTCAAATTAGTAATTTGAGTACTTATAAGATCAGTAGGAATGAAGGAAGAGACATTTGAAGAGATTAGGATTAGAAGTGTTGATAATTTGATGATATATTCAGTTTCCAATCAGTCACTTATAGTATTTATATTATTCAAACTATGGTTTATAATTAAATGAATGGATATTGGTTTGTCTGTATCAGTCTATTATGAATGTAAATTGCTCT
>JAOVVI020007124.1:0-15086 GCA_028571085.2 Nepenthes alata | reverse complement strand
GGATGAATGCTGTTATCTTCGACACTTTACAAAGCGATGAACGGGCCGCCTATCTCTACCGGGCATGGTTTGAGTTCGAGACGAAATCCTAAGAGCTCTCAGAGGCCAATAATTAGGCTTTAGATCAGATCGCCTTGCTCGAGGACGGGCTTCGGGAGATGTGGTAGCAACTCGCAATGTTTTGGAATGAGAACGCTCGCCTTGAAGGAGAGGTTTGACTTGGTGGACTACCCAGAGACAGGAGGGGGGCCTACACCACACATATCAGGGGCCCCCTGACCCGAGGATAGTCATCTTAATGGTTAGTATAGGTAGCTTCTTGTTCTTTGGTGGGCATTCAACTGCCATAACTTTACATTTTGGATCTTTAATAAACCAACTTGATTGCTTAAATCTTTGTCACTGATATCTTTGGCTGGATGCATCTGTTTGATTGTGCTCGTTCCTGATGAGGAGGTCATGGTACTGAGAAATTGTTTGCCGACTAGGCATTGCTGCCATTGTTGTCGGGCTTAACCGGACGTGCTTGTCTGTTTGTGTTCACTCTTAGGAGGAGGTCATGGCACTGAGAAACTCTTTGCTGACTAGGCATTGCCACCATCGTTGTCGAGCTTAACCGGGCGCGCTTGTCCAATTGGGCTCCCTCCTGGGAGGAGGTCGTGGCGTTGAGAAAGTATAATTGTCGGCTAAGCCTTGCAACTATTGTTATTGGGCTTGATCGGATGTGCTCGTCCATTTGTACTCTTTCTCGTAGGATGTCGTGGCAAGTGTATGGGTGGCCTCACAAGGGCCGATTGGATTTCGTGGCTGCAATCGCAGAGCTCTAGTGAGGTCTAGGCCGTCGGATGCACGTAACTATTAGTACTCGATCCTATTCGAAGACGTCGTAACTTTCATACGTCAGGTCCTAGTACGCTAAGCATTGTTGATTGATGGTGCTCGTCCTTACGGAAGAGAGTTATCGCATGCATGTTAAAAAGCCCCACAAGGTTTTAATAGCCGTTTGATAGGGAGGTCCGACTTTTAATCCGCAAGCCTCTTGGGTTGTAATATTCGACCTCGTTTGGGTCACGCGATTGCTGGAACTGAGGTTCAAGTTTAGACCACATTTGGGCCGCTCGATTGCTAGAATCAAGATTCTTTGACCGGGTCACAGCCGGTTGAGGTACGGGTGATGAAGTTCATATGACTTAGGGGTAGTCTAGGTCTTGATATATGCACACAAGTATTCACATGATTGGCATGATGAATAGAATAAGTAATGAATGATATTCAAGCACCCCGCATGGATGCATTTGACGTACCGGTGCCTGACGAGAAATCGTCTACGGCTCCTATTGTGACAGAGGGTGATCCGGGCCTGGGGGCCAGCCTTCTACTCCAAGTGCATAGCACGTACACCCTGCTTGGAGGGTTGTCGAGGCTGGGTACGGTCCTTGATAGGAGGAAGGCTAATCACTCCACCCAGCGGCCTTGCGCCCATGGTCTCTACACTGTGAAAGATTGGGCACGTCGTGTTTAACCGCTTGCATGATTTAGATGCCGGGCTTTTATTGCCAACATATGAACCACAGGTACTGAGGGTGGACTTTGGCTGGTGTCAAGGAAGCGTTTTTTGGTACGAAATGCCACAAGCAAGGGGGTTAAGGGCTCTGCCACCCCGGAAGGAATTCCAAACCGCTGCCTACCTTGCTTGGCGCTCTGGCAGTATTTTCTGGTGAGAAACGCCGCATGTAAGAGGCTGAGGACTCTACCGCCCTTGAGGGCGTCTGAACCCTATTTCCAACATTACGTTGGGAACTTACGAGGCCTTGAGAGTCTGGCGAAGCGTAGAATGATCCAAGTGGAACATCGGATCAAAACTTCGATCGCGGGGCTTTTGGTTCAGTTCCTGGATGTTGTGAGGAGATGGAGACGACTAAATCCCCATCACGAACGGTGACCTGGTTAGGTCGGCAAAGTGCCTGCTGGAGCTACATGGAACTTCTAATGGGCAAGGGGTCTTCTATTGTTGCGAGAGCGTTATGTATTGCGCCACTCTAGGCTTGCATTCTGCATCTCCCGACACGGTTGGCCCTCTAGTCACGGCTAGGCCGTGTCACGTGTAGCTACCCAAACCACGAGGTTGTTAGGCTATTGGATCCTTTGCTGATACCAATTCGCTCCGATTTTTTGGGAGTTGGAGGGTAAAGCCCCCAGTGTGGCATCTTCAAATGGACACGTATGGTTTGGAAGAGGGTGGTCAGCCGAGCAGTGAGCGCGTGCACGCTTGGGTCAAGTCGCCCGTCAATATAGCTACCCGAGGAGAGGTCGTTGCCATGGTTAGTGCGATGGTTAGCAGGCTGAGCCTGCCGAGCCCCCCATCATGAGGATCACGATAGCTTCTATAGGATCTGCCGCTCTGCACAAGGTCAATGAGAAGCGTTGTTGCCGGATTGGCAATGCCAAGCCCCTGGGTCAGGCCGCTCGTGATCAGAGGGCCAAACATCTGGAAGCTCTCTCCGGGTTGCGACTCTCGCCCCAGCGAGAGAATGATAGGGTGCTTGTCGGTGCCGTAGGAATTTTTTTATTGGCGGAAGGTTACTGGTCGTCTTAGGAATAACAAAGGTGTCACCGTTCTAGGATTTTGCCCTACGTTTCGGGACCGGGTCGAACTTTCTTCCGGGAGTGGGCCTTGTCTCTTGGATCCTCCCGAATATTGAGGTTGTCAGGCGTATGAGTTTTTTCTTTGGCGGGCGGTCTCTTCTCCCGACTTCTCCTTTTGGGTGTTGACATTTGTGGAAAGAGCCCCCAGCTTTTGTCCATTCCAACGGGCGCATAGGGCCCAGGGCGGTTTAAGCATGATGCCCTGTTGGGCAACGTGCGCATGCTCATCTAAGGCGAATTGCACATCACTATTGCTACTCGAGGGGTCGTTTCCATGGGGGGCGATGTTTGTAGCCGATGTGCTGGCTAGAGCACGTATATTGACTGTACGTGTTTGCTGACATGTGGTGGTTAGACTTTTTAGTTATTCCCACAGATGGCACCAATGATGCGTTCATAAATCCGAATTATTGTATGAATTAGGGAGCCGTTTGATCTTTTCCCGGCGGCCAAGTTGAAGTGAGTCCGGTCTTCGTCACTTCAAACGTGGATCCTGCACATCGTAATTAAAAAAAAGAGATCAAAAGATTGATGAGACTCACTCCTTAGTATATCCTCCGATATTCAGGTGAAATTTTTTTTCAAATGGATAGAAAGATAGGAGTAAGTGAATGATACGTAGATACATGTAATGGAGGATTGAGTGATTGAATGTGTTCGGCTGGAGAGCAATTTCAGGAGATGGAGGACAAAGTTTCAATGAATGTGCCCAACTAAGGGACGGCTTAGAAAGAAAGATGGGGCTCCGTTGAGTGCACCAAACTAGGGAGTGGCTTAAAGAGATGGAGGACTGTGCTCAACTGAGTGCGCCCGACCGAAGGGTGGCTTATAGATATGGAGGACTGAGCTCTGTTGAGTGCATCCTTCTGAGAGGTGGTTTAAAGAGATGGGGGATTGAGCTCCGTTCAATGTGCCCGGTCAAGGGGTGGTTTTGAGAGATGGAGGACTAGGCTCTTACTGAGTGCGCGCAGCCAGGAGGCGTCTTTGAGAGATGAAGGACTAGACTCCTGCTGAGTGCGCCCAGCCAATGGGTGGTTTTGAAAGATGGAGGATTGGATTCCTACTGAGTGCGCCCAGCCAGGTGGCGGCTTGAGAGATGGAGGATTAGGCTCTTACTGAGTGTGCTTGCCAAGGGCAGTTTTTTATAGAGAGAGAGAAGTCTACACTCGTCGATGAGTGACTGGTTGATGGATGCACTCGTAGGTTGGTGGCTACCGGAGGAGGTAAAGATCCCTAGGCGATGATGATGAGAAGAGGGATGCTCGTCAATTCCCACTGTAGTTACAAACAGAGAGGCTTTTTGTGCCACGCTTTACAAGTTGCTTTCACTGGTCTTGTAGTGAGAGGACTTGGAGCCGCGGGAGGTCTGCACAACCATCGGCTGAAGTGGGAGAATGAGGTCTCACGGGAGATGAGAAGAGAGTGAGCATACCTTCTAAGTCTTTTTTCTGTACGATTTTTTCTCCTTTTCGTCTCTTTTATCCCTCTGCTTCTGTCTCGCCGGAGCTTTCTTCTACCCGTAGAAATGGATAAGTATTTATAGTGTTGGCGTCGGTTCAACCTTGCTTGGACGCTAAGGCTGGCTGCAAGATATTCCTTCATTTGTTGGGACGATCACCACATGGTGATTGCCATTTTGGGAAGATTTGCTTAATTGTAACTGTCGTCATGGGGGCGCGCGATTTTGGGTAGAATATTCTTAAAATATTTGTTGAACTGCCCAGGGCGGTTTTGGCTAGCAATACCCGACTAATGGGTTGGAGCCTTAGCGGGCCTGGAGGAAACTCCATTGAGTTGTCAATTTACTACACTTTGGACTCTAGGCTTGCCCACAGGATCAGACCCATCAATTATCATGTTAGTTTGTTTTAACTTTGCAATTATTTAGCAGATCGCTAATTTTGATTGGATTTGGTTTTCTTTACCCAGATAATGTTTTCTTTGTTGGTTTCCTGTGCTAAACTCAAGATGTTTAGATTATGTGTTGATCACACCACATATCATTATATTATGTGTTTATCCCACCACCCATCAATTATCATGTTAGTTTGTTTTAACTTTGCAATTATTTAGTAGATCGCTGATTTTGATTGGATTTGGTTTTCTTGACCCAGGTAATGTTTTCTTTGTTGGTTTTCCGTGCTAAAATCAAGATGTTTAGATTATGTGTTTATCGCACCACATCATTATATTTCTCACTGCCAAATTACCAATTTCCTACAGAAGTACTTTCAAGTGTTGTTATTGTTGGGTTTATTTGACCATCATTTTATGCCTCTCAGTTACACCTTTGTTGCTGTTTCTCTCACATGCACATGAATGCATGTCCCTGTTTTAGCCTATGCTTGGCGATTATATCATACTTGTATTTGTTGATTTCTTCCAGTCTTCGCAACAGTTGCAAAATGGAAAGCACAGAGTCTGAGACTGTAAAGAAACGCAAGAAAGAAGCTGTATGTTTGCACGAAGCAGAAGAGGGAAAATGACAAGCATTAACATTAATTCTTATTTTCTCTTAATTTTCCTAAGCTATTCTGTATCTTCAACTAGATGGAGGAGAGCAAAACTGTGTTCAGAGATAAAGCAAATAATGAATTCACTGAAGAAGAAACTGAGATGAACTTTTCAGGGTCTGAAGACATGGAGCTTGGAATTGCTTGCATATTTGAGAAAGTTGACCGATTCAATCACCTGGTATCCACGCTTGATTAACTCTGTAAATTTCCTAGTGCATCTGAATTCCACATGACCATTACACAAAATATCAGTTTGTTCTTTGGCTCATTGCAATGAATCTTTGAAATGCTAACCATAAAGTCTTGCAGGTTTCTGAACTATTAGAATCAGGGAAGTCACTATTTAGTAGACTGACAAATGAATTTGAGGAGAGGGTGCTCATGTCAGTGACTAAGCTGCAATTTAATTTTAAAATCAAGAGTGAGGAGGTCACTGAAATTTTTTACCCCTTGAAATGTGTTTACAGGATACACAAGGAGCAGATAGAGAAATGGCAGGAGGAGATAAAGGAGCTAAGGTTGCTTGATGCCACAAATGAAGAAATGAATGCTCGTCTTGTCAATGCCAAATGCCTACTTCAAAATATTAATGCCAGCCACTGACGGTATCTTTTCTGACAAAATTTCATAACCTCATTATACCTTCTATTGCAACAAGCTCCTCAAAGATTTCCCTCATACGAGTAGTTTTGTCTTTTAAAACATTGCCGGCAGTGTGCGTTGTCCAGGCAAAGTTGCATGCAAATTAGTATTTTCGGTTGAACATGTTACTCTTTGTTAAATTCATCAGTAGAATTTTTAGGCCTTCCATGTCAGAAGATTCCATAGAAGTTCAGAACACAAGTTCCTCTAGTCTTCTACACGGTTGTGCAGTGTGAGCACATCTATGATTTCTTTTCAAGTTGAAATGATACACGGCCATTAATGATCATCTGCTATTCATATGATTTGGTAAGATATATGTATTCCAATGGCACAATTTGTTGATTGAATGCATTTCTGTCATGATTGCTGAATTTTAAAATCCCATGTGAGCATGTGCGGTCAAAAGAATAGCAATGAATAGCACGGTGCATAAGCAGATCAGCTTTATGAAAAGAGTATCATCAATTTACTGGTCATCACTTACTAGAAGGTCATTCAGGACATAACATTATGGTTATTTTATTGTGGCTATTTCCAAAAAATTCAACCAATAAAAGCAATATCCCCAAATAATGATATTGAAAGTCAAATACACTCCGCAGTCCTTTCAAATAACTTGCTGACATGGTGCAGTCTAATAACCTGCGTCCTCCTTTGACCATAGAGATTTTGGAGGGAAAACTTTCTTTTCAGAAGAAAAATACACTAACAATAGCAACTTTTAATTCACTTTTCCTAATTTTTCTCCCTTGAATACCCCTCTTATCAGAATAGGACCTAAATTACATAGGTTCAAATCTATTTCCCTCCAACTCTGAGCCAAAAACCTCCATTTTCCTCTTGTTCAGTCCCCCCTCCTCTTTCTGTCATCTACTTTTCAAGGTGATTCATGTCTTCAACTAACAAGGGTGCAGCTATCTCAAACAATGAACTTCTTTGCACCCCCAACATTAATCAACATGATAATGCTCAGGGTCATGCAATTGACCAAGGAGAGACAAGTTTCTGATATCATGGAATGGCAGCCAGTTAGGAGATAGAACCCTGCTTATACTTTTGTGCATTATTTTCTTTTCTTCAGGACCCATCCTTCCTTTCGAAGCCATTCTCTCTTGTTTGATTGTTTACTTTCTCGAGGCAAGTTAAAACTCGCTCTTCCTTCACGTGTGGCAACATTTCCCAAGATAATGTCACTAATTCTTTACTTTCTATCCCTCCACAGCCTTGCTTCATCCTCAAAATTTTCAGCTCTTCTCGCAACAATCTGACTTGTTTCTGTAGTTGATTCTTCTCCATTTCAAGGGAAAGTGCTTTCTGTTTCCATTCTTGAACCTACATATATTTAAAAAGCAGCCTATGTTACAACCTTTCTTAACTGAAATTTCACAAATACAAATTGGAAATTTGTCATGACCCAAAGAATGGAAGCGCTTGATGATTATGGGTAAATGCTGTTTGACTTAATCTGACTTAATCACTGAAACCTAACAGATAGTAAGAGATTATCTTTTTCAAATGTACATGCATTTCACAGAAGGTCAATGCAAGCTACAAATGATGAAATGTGAAATAGGGCGCAAAAGAGTATCTGAGAGCTTACAGAGGAATGTATAGATTTGGTTTTGTGGTCAGAATCCGGTGCTCGATCTTCCCAGAAATCTTGAGAAGCCTGCAATTCTTCCATCTCCTCCCTGACTTGCTCAAGCATCTCTTGCATCTGCGATCACTGTTCTATCTCTGCTCATACATGCACTGTAATCTTCTTCACTATGGCCTTACAATGGCATGAGCATCCTTCTAAGATTCCCGATTTTGTTTGCTGAAGAAACATTATGCATAAAATGGGTAACCTTCTCAATCAATACAAAGAAAAAAGAAGCACACGAAACTCCTTATTATTCAACTGTTCACTTAATGAATTATAGGTTTGATGGGGACAGCCAAAATGGGCCGGCACAAAAGGGCAGTCAGCCAAGAAGAGGTATGACCCACTGGCCCAAAGGGATTCGACATTTTTGTTGACCAGAATAGCCTTCCAGTATGCCAATTAGGGCCTGGGCTGGTTGAGGCCCAGCAAGGACGACCTTCGACATCATTCCCGTGCATGAAAATCTCCTACCTAAACTAATCGAGAACCCGAATATTGCTGCTGATAATGATCTCCCGAGGAAAGGATACTCGAAGGGAAACCAGGCGTGGCCGGTAGCGCTCAGGAGCTTTTCTGCCACCACAAAGCGACAGCTGACATGACCGGCGGTCAGCGATAGTGACTAGTGGCCAAGGAACCCTAACGATGAGAGTTCTCGTGCCTAGAGTCCACTCTAGAGGAGCCTATAAGAACTCTTTTCCTCCACAGAAGAGAGAGACTCCTTCCTTTTCCCAGAGGACAACGAGAGAAAGCAATCGAACTAAAACAAGATTCGAGTCTTGGGGCCACAAACAAGCCCGCTTCTCTCAAGATCATGATCCTCACGCCTGCTTAGGCAACGAAAAGTTAGCCACCCACTGCGGTGCGTCAGGGAAGCCAGGCCTTCCGTTACCTGCTCATTGCATTTCCCACTTTGATACATTAGCATCACTCACGCATCATCGGCACACATCCGCACACCGCCTAGCGCATGCGTCATTTTTGTTTATTGTGGAAACTTGGTGACTTGAGTATCGGAGTGGCCGTGGTGGGAGAAATCTCGCCGAACCTCTGACCTCTCGTTCGTTGATTGTGTTATGCAGGTCTAAGTTAAGAGATACGGAGATCGGATTCTCATCCTGACGCTCCGACGTGATCAAAAATTCGGAGGCCCTCTAATCTGTACAACAACCGCGGACCCGGGACGCAACATTGGCGCCGTCTGTGGGAACCTGATGAGAAACCTAGCGTCTCTTTCCTACCTCCCATCCGAAGCAAAGAGAATGGTGAACACCAGAGCACAAGCTAGTGCTCCAGCAATGAACGTCATCGCTCACAGCGAGGACCCCCCACCGAGAGTCACGTAAACGCCCGTTCGGAGCCCGACGTCAACCGTTTGGCCGTAGACGTAGGTGACATTAAGCTAGTGCTCCTGCAATGAATGTCATCGCTCACAGTGAGGACCCCCCCACCGAGAATCACGCAGACGCCCGTTCGGAGCCCGACGTCAACCGCTTGGCTGCAGACGTAGGCGACATAAAGCTAGTACTACACGCCTTGTGCGATTGAACGGGAACCCCTTGGCCCGAGACTACCCCCAAGCGTCTCAAACGTCCTCCTCCAGGAAGAAGAGATGCCGCGCAGCGGCCCTCAGGAGAGGATCCAACGAACCTGACGACACCGCGGCCTGGGTGATCCCCAATAGAATCGATCGCTGCGAAGCTGAAAGTCCGCAGCGAATGGGGGGATAGCCCTAAGCGGCGTAACCCCCGCAACTCGCGCAGCCACGAGAGACCGACTGCAGTGGGATCCAACAGTGAGCGACCTCCTCGAGTGGAGAGCCGACACAACCTACAAGCACAAACGCCCTTTCAGGACCACATGGAGCTCCGTAATGTCATCAACACGCGGAGAGGCGCTCCCAACCCGTCGATGGAGGAGAAAGTTAGGATGTTGTGGGACATCGTGCATAAGGAGAGACCCATGCGATCCTCCGCCGACCTCCGGAGGTCGCCCTTCGCCATGGAACTTCGGACTCAGCCGCTGTCAAGCAAGTTCAAGATGCCCGTCTTGGAGGGGTACGACGGAAGCAAAGATCTGATGGACCTTCTCAACTGCTTCCATACCTATTTGTCCCTACAGGGAGCGTGCCAGTGCTTTTTCGTCACCCTCAGGGGGGACGCGCAGCTCTAGTTTCATGGCCTCCTTTCGAATTCCATACGCTCGTTTGACGAGCTAGCCGACAGTTTCCTGAGCTAGTTTTCCTCCAGTCGAAGAGAGGAAAGGCAACCATGGCACCTGATTCGCCTCCGTCAGAGATCGGATAAAAGCCTGAAGCGGTTTCTCAACCGTTTCATCACCGCGGCATGACGGATCCCCCAGCTCTCTGACGAGCTGAAGCTCAACGCCTTCGTCGCCACGCTGACGGCGGGGGACTTCTTTAAGCACCCGTCGCACCAGCGCCCTCATACCTTCCTGGAGGCCGAGGCCATCGCCAGGTTTGACATCACGGTCGAAGAGGCTAACGAGGCAAAGCACCCTGAGCGAGCGGACCAGCCACCAGAAGCCGCCAAGCCTGCCAATGGATGGAAGAGGGACGACAACAGCAGCCGCTTTTCGGAGTGCCTCAAGCAGCTACGGCCGACGCCAGGATCTAGAAGGGACCATGGACGGACATCCCTGACTCCCCTGAACGGCACTCGTAGCAACATCTTGATGCAGATCCAGGACGAAAAGTTCTTCAAGTGGCCGAAACGTCGAAAGGTCCCAGCGGCAACGATCAGACCAAATACTGCCAATACCACCGTTGCTCAAAATCAGGAGGAAGAACCCCAAAATCGGGCCACACATGCACAAAAGCTCAAAATCAGGGGGATCTTGTAAGAAGAAGTATCGGTTCTTCCAGTTTTTCACCGAATCTGAATTGGTCCCTAAAAAATGGAAGCCAGTCTTAGGCGACATAGACACCAAATCCTCAGACTTAGTAAAGAGAAAAATCAGTCTGGCTGCCTTGGCATCGAAGGAACCGCCATGAAGGCACGCGAAGATGCACAGGGATACTAGATAACACAAAGCGTTAGGGTGAAGTCTCGCCGCTGGAACCCCCAACGCCTCAACCAGTGCATACAGCGTGCACGGCATGGGATAACGAATCCCCCCTCTCAGGTGGTGCTCATAGATCGTGACGTAGCCCCCTGGGGGGCGCTGGCTCTATTTGCAGAACCAGGAGTCCGATAGCCCCAGTTACAAGGGATGCCGTAATCTTCCACGAGGGCGGCAATGGCGCTGTCTGTCAAGACGGACTTTGTGTTGTGGACCCCGTGGCAACTCGCCCGGGGAGCTTGAGAAGAAGAACTCTCTCTCTTCTTTGCCATTTCCTCTCCCACGATGCAGGTCAAGAACGGGAAAAAACTCAGCACGGTGAAAAATCATCCCTGTTGATTTAAATAGACAACAGAAGGCCAATAAGCAGGAAACCTAAATGGCGCTCACCACAAGTGACTGGGACACGTGTCTGCCCCATGGAGCGCCGTGCGGCCCAAAGTCACCTGCAATCATGGCCATGCGCCAATCTAATGAGCGGGTCACCTTAGCCGCCTGATGGAATTCCACGCTGGCACCTCCGCATTAAATGCAGGCTTACAATAGCGAAGCTTACCAAAGGACGCGCGGGCACATATATAAAAAAGAAAAAAAAGAATAACAAAAATCCAGATACGTGAATTATGGGAGACAAAGCAGCGCAACAAAATGACGAGTTTTATTATAACGACTGTCAAAAAATAATTACAGCAGCTTGCCACGGTGGCTATCAACTAACGCCCCGCACGATCTAAGGAGGAACTCGGAGCCGAGTAATCAACCAGCTGCGCGCGCGATCAGGCATTGGAGTTGCGAGAGTCCAAGACGCCAACGCGGAAATTCGGATCCTCCAGCGAGGCTAGCCTCCGGCTGAGACGAATGCTATCCTGATAATTCCTCTCCAGTGCAGGACCGACGTCCTCCGGCAGGGGCTTCGACCTCAGCTCCGTCCCCATCCGCGCGACCTTTGCTCCAAGCTGTAGCAGCAGCTGCTCGGGTCCTCAGTTGCTCCGCCTCGGCCACTGCGACTTGCACATGCGCCTCAGTGCTCTCAGCCCTCCTGGTGATTTGCTGGAGCGGGAGGTCTCTCCTCCCTGGGGCACGCTCCCGGGAAGAGGCAGAACCTTCTACCCTCTCAAAACCTGGGGGCACCCGCAGGAATCGAGCAAGGCCTACAACAGTGGCTTCGGAGTGACCACCTCCTGGTGCGCTGGTACCCGAAGCCCTGGGAACGTGGGAGCCGATCTCTGACCCGTTGGAAGAATGTTCCAATTCATATGATGACTCCTCCATCAAAGTTGTGGCGAGAGCAAACATAGGAAGAACAAACGGCTATTGAGTACGTAAACATAGGAAAGTGCAAAGTTGCAGGGAAGATTGGCGCATTTAAATAGGTAAAATGACTACGCTTTGGAGACAAAAGGCGCTAGAGCTATCTCGTAGCAAGGGGCATTGAAAATGCTGAGTTGGAAAATGAAAGTGCAACGACGCCGTTTTCTTCTGGTTCTTATTTCGAAGTTGGTGCTGAAGATCGGAAGCCCAATCGATTGGCCAGAAGACAAAGCGATCTATGTATCTGGACAGTGATGGCCGAGCCCAGATCAGCCCAAATTGAAAACAAAAAATATATGGACTCTCAATTTATAATTATTTTATAAAAAATATGTGAAAAAGATTTTAAAAATTGGTAGCCTTTTTTTTTTAAATAAATAAGTTATGATACTTAGGATAATAAGATAATATCACCTTATTTTTCAGTTCAAATCGTGTATGAAAAAAATGTGTAACAATTCTCTAATAAAAATAGGTTATTCGTCCCATTGATAAAGTCCAAGTTTATGACCAAATATTTGATTTTTTCATTAATTTTTTCAGCTTTTTTGGGGGAGGGAAGAGAGTTTCAAACAGTTTAATCTTTCTATCTATCTATAAAAAAAATATAAAAAATAAAATTTTATCTAATTATAAGAATAAATTCATTAGACATCTAAAAGTCATTCTCAAATCAATTAATTAATCACTTAAATGTCATTCTTTTTATTATAGATCAAACTTACTAAAAAAATAACTTATGTTATTGTAATATTTAATTATTTTAATAAATTATTAAATATATAAAATAATTTTAATATATAGCCCAAAACAACAACAAAAAAAAAATAAATGGTGTTTGCCAGTGCAAACACATTCTCGTTGTGGTAAATCCTAATTTTCTAAGTTTAGTTGAAAAACAAAACTTTTTAAAATTTTTGAGATTTTCATAACGAATTGACTGTCTAAAAATATTTTTTTTATTTTCTTTTTATTTGTAAATTTCATGGGCATTTACCTTTTTATTAGGCTCAAGTATATTCATCATACTTAATAACAACACCCCTTTTCTTGCTTGAATGAAGCTAATAAATAGTTAGACATACGTAATTCAATCTGAAAAATTAATATTTTTTAGAGTAAATTCATGACCATTAAGTAATATTTTAACATATCACTACAAATTTAACTGTCAAACACAAAAGCAATGCAATTTTCCATCAACTACCCTCTCAATTAGTAAAATTGAGAAAATTTATAAATACAAAATGAGAATAAAATTAGCATAATGTGAACATTTATGACAGTTTTGCCCTATACTAATACAAAACCAAATAACCCCCAAACTGTAAGCTACTGAAAAAGACTCAGCAGCATTGAAATCTACCACCTTTCTCCCATGGTGGGGAGGCCAAAAAAAGCATTAAGATAATCAAATGCAACAAATAAATAAAGAAAAAGGAATTCATACTCACAGTTTATCCTTGTTAATCAATCTTCCACCGTCGTTAGCCGACTGTAATGATCCGTCCCTCATCAGCTTCAAGCTGAGGCTGTTAAAGCGTTCTCGTGAATACTGTCTGGACGCCTTTCTCCAGTCTGTACCGGCCTTCATCATCGCAGCAAACTCTTCGTAGCTTATCCTTCCATCCTTCACAAAAAGGAAACAAGAATGCTGTGAGACTTAGAGGTTTACACTCAATAGAAGTTTAACTGGAGCTACTGGATGTGTTTGGTTTGAACCGGCTCCATCCGACCCCTTATGGCAAGGGCAAGTATCCGTGAGCAGGAAGTACAAGAATGGAAATTTACCTCAACCAACCTGATCGTCCCAATCCGGTTGTCCTCACTAAAATCTTGAGATTCACAATATCTAATCTAATGGATATAAATTTACCATGGAAATAGAATCTTCTTTTATTTAGCTACTCATTACTAGAAATTTCAGCGCCAGGGTGATTGGTATAGTAATGCAAGCAACTTCCCTTTTTGAAAAAAGGTGCTAGCCAGATTAAGGTGTTAAGTTGGCCTTTAGTGTTAGCGAATTTCGTGATATTGAGTGGTCAATTGAGCCTATTATCTTATTTCACTATGTCTTTTGTATTTGAGTGTTAAACAGAAGCTTGATAACTGTTCAAATTATTTTATGTCTGGGTGCTAGATGGAAGTTAGCTAATGGCTTAAGTCTTATGTCCTGAAACTAGATAGAAACCAGCTGTTGGCTTAAACTAAATTGGTCAAGAAACATGCAGCAAGCTGGTCGTTTAAGCAGTCTGTATATAGTGAAATTTCTATAGACAAGCCGTAAGTTGACCGTGATATGCTGCTCAAGCTGTGAACTTCATGAAGATGACTGCTCAAGCGGGATGCAATTTATACCCATTGTCCAATGCTTAAAATTATTTTAACTGGAGGATTTTTTTTCCCATGTTTTTAAAAGGCCAAACCACCTTCAACTTGGAGATTGCACAAGATTTGAGTTGAAGGAAGAGTGAACCCTCTTTAAGAGACTAAAAATGCAATCATGAAATTGAGAGAATCATCCATTTTTAGAGATATCTTCCTTCTTTATTTAAGATGCGAGTCTTGTTGTCTTAATATTTCTCACTTGATCTGAAACCAAACCTTGACTTTATTAGCCTACAATCTATCAAGTTCCAATATGTGGCTTGTGTGTAGATTGGAGATGTGCTTTGGCCGGAGGAGTTCGATTAGACAAAGATCCGCTCAAAGATATCAGAAAGTGTCACGATAGGTGTAAATTTATAGATATAAGTAGAGCCTTAAATAATCATGCATCTAAAGTTAGTCGGCTAGAAGATGCAGTGCGTTTGTTCGTCAGTTTGTAAGTTGATTATCTCACATATTGGAAGTTTAGTTGGCGACTCAAAATCCAGAGGGGTTTTTCAATGAATGAGCCGTTCTAGGGTTTCCCTTCCTTACAAAATATTATATTCTCTTTATTTACGCATTTTACTTTATATTATATGCATAAGAATGGCGATGGTTTATATTTAAATAACCATATACGTAACTTTTTTACATTCGTTGAAATTACAAATTTTTATTTTGTATTTTCGTAAATAGACGTCTATTCACCCCCTCATAAGTGTTTGTGGGTTTAACCACTATTTTTTTATCAAGTAAAGCTATCTAGGTTAGCTATAGGTAAAGTTCTCTCAGAGCTGATGACATAGGCTACTACTACTTCTTAGGAAACTGGGAATTCGTAAGGAAGGAACAAGACTAATAAGAAATAA
>JAOVVI020007122.1:0-15087 GCA_028571085.2 Nepenthes alata | reverse complement strand
GCCTCGGTGGGAGAAATCCTGCCGGACCCTTCACCTCTTGTTCTTTGTTTGTGTTGTGCAGGCCCAGGTTCACTCTGGCGGAGACTGGATCCTTCATCTGAAGCCCCCGCGTGCTTGGAAATACGAAGGCTCCCTAATCCGTACAACAACCTTGGGCTCGGGACGCAACAAATTTTATAATTATTTGAAACAAAATCAATTGCAGCTACTACAATAAAAATATTAACTAATTATATTTTTGAAATAATATCCTATTTATGAAAATAATTTGTCAAATAAAATAATTAGTATGGAAATATAAATTGACGATAGAAATAAAAAAATTGAAAATAGAATTGAAAAAAAAGTAAAAAAAAATGAAAATATTTTTGATAATTTTTTTCATCAATAAAAAGGGAAAAACATAGAGAATTTCATTGTTTTATTATTTTTAATTATATTTTAAAATATTTGTTTCCCATATTTATTTTAATATTTTAGTTTTATACCTGATTATATTTTGAACAATACATTAGTACATACATTATATTTTTAGTATGTTTTGATTTGAAGTGTAACAAATCAAAATAAATAAACATTTTGAAACTTTTAACATCACGAGTGTATCATACAATATTAAATATGATGAATTTGATAATATTTTTATATAGTATAAAATTAATATTAAAATAAGTGTTATCAGTAAACAATGACACGAAAATTTTAATTTATCTAAGTGAGTTCAGTAAAAAACAAAAATGAAATTAATAAAATGAGAATCATAAAAGAGAAAAATAAAAATAAAACTTTTAGAATTTTATAAATACATATATGCATGTATATTTATTTATATACCATAAATTGTTCGCTGTGAATATATATTATTGCGTCTCGGATTGTGGGATCACGTACAACACAAGTGTTTGAGAGTTTAGGATATGAATAATGAGAGATTGAAACTGAGTTTTTACGTGAAAAGTCTCCTTTTGAATGAGGAGAAAAAATCACGATGCTCTGGACCAATGAAATGCTTCACTATGATTCGAAATCTTACAAAGTATAATTTTTGGGAGTTCCTTCCTTGTCTCTTGTTTGTGTTTCTCTCATTTGAAAGCTCTATCGTTGCGAAGCTTTATAACATTTGTTCATTCTTGTTTCAAAGAGAGGAAAAAGGTTCGGCCCTGAGGCAAGAGCCTCTGTTGAGTATTTATAGGGAAAAAGTGGTGTCGCGGGGTAAATGACAGTGGCAGTTGGCGTATGGCCAAGAGGTTGTCTACTTGTACCGTTGGTCATGCCAAGCGCGTGAGGGGCCATTTACCTACCCTGCTGGTCGTGTCAGGAATAATGACGTGCGTAGGGAGGCACGCCGCTGGTAGGGTTTGAGCGTGTCAGGTACGTAGACTCTAAGACCATGCGTGTTTTGTGGGGGTAGCGTCTTGTAATGGTTGCAGGTTCCTTGAAAATTAGCGAAGTTATTTAGTTGGCGCTTTCAGCCGCGTATGAGATGATCCTCGTCCTTGTGTGGCGTGCCTTGTCCTTTTGTGAGTTCGCAGACCCGTTCGAAGGAGGCAGCTATTGGACGTTAACTGCCTTTTGGAATGACTTGAAGGATCTTTGGTTTCTTATGAAGGGTCATTTAAATATTTTATTGACTTCTCAAACTATTCTGAAACCTGATGGACCACTGAGGCTCTTGGGCTTCTTCTCCTGATCATCGTACATGAGGGCCAGGATTTTCGGATGTTTCTCTGGCATCTCTGATGTCGCCAACTCTTTGTGGTGTCCTCAACCCCCTATTGGTTAAAGGGACCTCTCGGACTTTTGCCGTTATTTTGACATTTGGAACATTAGCCCATATTCTCAGGCTTGTTAGGTCAGCCTAGCGTAATGAGCTAGTCTGGACTTTTGGGCCATCAAGTCCTCCTGATTCGTGGACATGTCTCCAGACTTTTTATTTGGATACTTTCTTTAGACTGTATTTTATGGGATATATACTAGATTTGATTAGATTTAGATTTAAATGAAAAATCAATTGAATTTAGATAAAATTTTATGATTAATAAGTCAAATTTGGTTATAAAAAATCCAACAATTCAGAATAAAAGTCTTGATCGTACTCATCTATGAGTCTAATCAGGCCTATTTAGACATGTTCATTAACATTATTTAAAAAAAATTATAATATTTAGAATGAAATATATATAAATATGTATTTTAGTAAAAAAAATTTATATAAAAGTTATTAGTTATATAAAAATAGAATTTATTAAAATAATTTTATAAAATTAAATATTTATTTAAAATAAAAAATACTTATAGAAACACTTATAATTTTTATTGGGCTGGGCTAAACCAAATATTTTTACCTGGGTTATATTGGACTTAAATATTATAATTTTATGATCGTATTTATTCATAATACTTTTATGACATGATCAACCTTATAAAATTTTAAATTATTTAACCCATAATAATTAAATAATTATTTTTAATCAGGTTCATTGTACACATTTTAAATTTTGTCAAATAATACAAAGTTATGGAAAAATGTTTGAATTTTTTATAAAATACTTTCCTAAATATGCAATTTTATTTAGAATAATTTATTTCATAAATAGAATAAATTATGAAAATGGTATTATATCGTAACTAAAAAATGATAGGTGTATTATATAAAAGTACTGCCATGGAAAAAAAAATAGTGTGTGACAAAAAATAAAAATAAAAATAAAATTAGTGTGTTTAATATTGTGTTCTTGATGTGTTAAATAAAATAAATTCGAATAAATTTAAGTAATTTCAGAAATATGTAATATTTGATTAAAAAATTATACAAATAAAATAATAAAAAAATTCAATTGTATTTGTCTAAAAAAATTAAACAAATTCAAAATTTTTTTATTAAATCTTACGGGTCACATAAATAAGAATTTAACTTTTACAGTTTTATATTACAAAAAATCAATTTTTAAATAATTACTCTATTAATAGTTTTTGACAGTTTCACTCTTCATTATTATATATATATAAAAATTGAACTCAAGAACCCAAAAAAAAAAAAAAAACAGAAAAAACGCGGCTCCTTGAGTTTTTGCCAAAATACATCGAATAGACCTGAAGAGTCTCGTTCACTGAACAGGCATAAGAAGGGAGAACGGAGGGACAACTTCCCTATGGAGGATCGTCATGGAGTGCTGAGATGACAGCTAGGGGAGATAGAGTGAGAGAGAGAGTGAGAGAGAAGCTACATATAAATTGTATCAGGAAGCTGCACGGGTAAATCACAACAGCGCAACTTCCTACTTCGTACAGCAGCGGGAAAAATCGGGGAGGAGAAAGAAGCACAGAATTCTCTCCTTCCTTAGGCAAATATGGCGGCTGATAAGCAGTTGATCGTGGCCGTCGAAGGCAGCGCCGCGCTCGGCTATCACTGGCCTACAATTCTATCTGATTACCTCGAGAAGATTGTCAGGTCCGTCCATTTCTTCGCCTCTCAACGCTTAAACAGCAACATTTCTCCTCTCTCTTCGTCTGAAGGCGTGGATTTCATTTTTCTAAGTAATTTATCAAGTTTAGGGTTTTGTCCTACTAGGCACCTCGATAGAAATTTTCGAAGTAAGGAAAATGTGCATCATGAATAGATTAGATAAGACATCCGTCACTGGTTAATTGATATGATCTTCATTTGGTTGGTGCTCATTTCCAGATCAATGATTAAATTGTTTCTGGTTTATTGCTTTGAGATTGGTGGTGTGGAAAACTTGATTGAGGGTAGAGGCAAAAAGCGATGTAGTGGTAGACGTAGGAATTGTAGTGAGGTGATATTAATGGATATCAAATAGACCCTACCCTCGAAGATGTTGCGAGAAACCAGCAGAATGTTGGTAATGGTCAAGCCAAACTTTATCCACATAGAGTCGAGAACAAGTCGTTACACGGATGAATTACTGAACCCTATTTTCAAATTTGTGAGGACTCGAAATGATAACACAAATAACCATAATAATCACAACATTGAAGAACACATGAGTTTTATATGGAAATCTTTTTATGAATGAAAACATGAGTTCTATATGGAAACCTTTTTATAAATAAAAAGGTAAAACTATGGGACTTTGAGTCCGTCATATATGAGTTTGGTTATAATAAATACACCAAAAATCACCTTCGGTTTCATTACAATGGTTGGTGAACCAGGCAAAGAACAACAAGAGAGGAAATGAGACGAAGCCACCGGTAAAGTGTTCTAAACAATGACTACAATAATATACCCAAGATTGACAAAAATTGGAACATGATTTAAAGTCCAACGATTTGATAAAATTACCTGCTTTTTCTCATCTCTCTTTTTTCTCAAGTCGGCACTTGAAAAGGGTTTTGGAATCTTGCACTTAATGTCCTAAAACTGAGCAGATCATTTATATCAGCCTCGGTACTCATGACAAAAATTGGAAAACGTGCCCGTTAGGCGTACATTAGGCTTGAAAGTTTTGTTCACTCACTAAAACTACTTTTGCAACATCCTTTTCCCAGAGTTTTGTGCAAACAAAGCATAACGCAAACTTTTTGTAAAACTTTTTGTCAGCGCCAACAAATACCAACAACATGTAAGATGAGTGTGGGAGTCATAAAGAAGTGATTATGACCCAACAAATTGTCATTCACGACCTTATGGGAGCCATCACCATTCCATGATTGTCTCGGCACTATGGATAAAAATATCGGTATGGTATTAATATCGGTTGTAAATGTATCAGTATAGGATAATACGTATCAGTATTGGATATATTAAGAAAATTTATTTTTTCAAAATCATAAGTTGACGGGGCTTTATCGCTGATATATTATCCAAAGAATGATATTTTGATTATCAGACGATATCTTATAATATATCACTGATACAATAATATATCATAATATTAAAAAATATTAGTGTCAAGGGTACTTGATACCAATGTATATCGGATGATATTTACATCAGTGCTTGACACACTACCAGCTTTCCTCTCTATGCTACCTTAACCATTATATCCAATCCGTTATCATTGCACTTGATTTTATCAAACGTTAACAATTTTGAATCAAGCACATTTTTTGCCTAGCGATATGCTATATCAATGTGCTTTGATTTGGTATAGAATGATGAGTTATGCTAAAGATAAATAATATTTTGTGATTGCCACAATCAATACATACCGTTCTTGCTTGAAGTTGAGTTCTTGAATGAAATTCTTCATCCATATTATTTAATTACTAGCTTTTGTCACCATAATGAATACGACTTTGGTGATAGAGAGTGCAATATTACTTTTACAACTTTGACCATCAAGATATAGCTCATTCCAAAAACTTATTCATGTACATTGAAGTAGACTTCCAAGAATTAATGTTGCCCGTTGTGCTAGCATTAGAAATATGACCAAAACGGGTTTGTCATTGTCAAATCACAAGCACATCTAAAAGTATCCCTGAGATATTTCATATTCATTTCACAACATGCCAAGGCTCCTTTCCAAAACTGGAAAGGAATCTGCTGACAGTTTAATTGTATGAGCTATATCTAGCCTCAGATATACTATAGCATATATCAAACTATCAATTGCTAACGCATAAGAAACTCTTCATCTCGGCCTCCTCTACTTTCGTAGAAGGGCTTTCCCATTTGCTCTACTTGAAGTGAATTGGGAGTAGAGTACAAATCGGTTTGGACTATTCTATGTTAAATCATTGAAATGCTTTCTCAATACAGCTTTCTTGAGACATCAATAGTTTCTTCTCCGTTTGGTTTCGAAAAATTTTTATGCCAATTATTTGCTTTGCTGGCTCTTAGTCTTTCACGGTGAATGAATTGCTTAATTGTTTCTTCAACTCACCAATCTGACATATTTCTTCCAATAATGAGCATATCAGCAACATAGAGCAAGTAGATGACAAATTTTTCTTCTAAGAACCGTTTTACGAATGCACAATGGTTTGAAGTAGTCTGCTGGTAGATTTGTTCCACAATGATCAACTCAAATTTCTTATATCATTGTCTAGGTGATTATTTTAAGCTATAAAGGTTCTTGTTCAAGCATATAATCTGCTGTTTACTCTTAATTTTGAATCTATCCGGTTGCTCAATGTAGATTTCCTCTTCAAAATCCTGGTGAAGGAATGCCGTCCAGCATCTGCACATCAAGTTTCTTTACTTCATGATCTAGTTGTATGTCTAATCTGAGGACAACTTGAATGGAGGATATTTTTACCATGAGAGAGTATATCTCCTCAAAATTAATGCCTTTTCTTTTATTGACCTCCTTCATAAGCAACCTTGCCTTTACCTTAGTTGTGGATTGTTTTCCTTGAACTTCAATCGAAACACCCATTTATTTTTGAGTGCCCTTTTGCCCTTTAGCAACTTCATAACCTCAAACGTGTGATTTTCGTACAAAAATTTCATCTTATCTTGTATTGTATCCATCCACTCCTTGATACCATTCTGTATTGCCTCTTCAAAATATTTGGGCTCTCCGCCATCAATACTTATTACATACTCATTTGCAAATAGGCATGTGGAGGGACATTGATGTCTCATGGATAGCCGGAGTGAGATAGTTGGTGTAGACTCAGGTATATCGCCATGAGCATCATCACGGATATCATCTACCTCATCCAAGGTAGGAATATCATTGTCTCCATCATCTTCTTGACCACCCGAAGAATATGTGTTGCCAGCATCAGGCTCATGTCACATAGGTGGTTGGTGTCTTGACGGTCCATCACGTTGTTGACCACCCCAGAAGTATTTTTTTGTTGCTACTGATTTAGTGGTACTTAAAAGGTTTTTGATGTTTGCTGCTATTGACGATGCGGAATGCTATGACATTCAATTTGTATTAGCATTGTTAGTCACCACATTATTTGATGAAATAATCAATTTGTATTTAATGTAATCTTGAAAAAAATTGTTTGATGTTAATGTTAGCTTTATGGATTTTTAGTGTGTGTTTTTTTTTTTTGAATTTTGGTTCATCTTCTGTAATGGGGCAACCATGGTTAAATATGTACAGCATCAAAGTGTTTAGCTGATTCTCTATGAGTTTGTGAAATGGATGGTAGACTTGACAGCTTTTCTGAAATATATATCTAATATTGCTCATTCAGTGAGAAGTTGAAATAACTCCACTGGGTTTTGAAATTTCCTTATCTTAATCCAGGGCAGTGAAGCTTATTATAACTTTTTAAGATATTTGATAATGGTTTTTTATACATTTGACTGACGTTGGAGGCAATCAGAATAAATGTGACCCAGAAGAACTTGGGTTAAAAAGACGCTTTTCACATACCTCGTCATCTGGAAGATGCTGCTTTGAACCAGGCATTATGGTGAAACAGGATTTATGTAGTATTCACGATGTAGAGGGGCTTAAGTTTGTAATGCTGTTGTCTGTTGTATGAATGTCTTATGAGTTGTTGAAATTGTGTTGCGTTATGTAACTGTATATGTTAACTTATTGTTTTATTTGTAAATCATATGAGATCATTTATTTCTCTCCGGGATGGCTTGTTCAGGTCTTTTTGTGGAAGTGAGACGACAGGGCAGGTATTCTTCTATTTCTCTTGACTAATTTTTTTTCACTTTTGCCATTCTGAGGCAACTTTGCCGGTGATTTATTTTGCGTTCGACATCTGTCTGTTGTGCACATGTAATATTTTCTTTTGTTAAATTGAATATTTCATTTTTCACTGCTAAAGCCATCTGCTTCTACAGGATGGTTTCAGACTCTCAGTTGAGTTTTTAATTTTAAAAAAATGAATAAGTTTTTCTTATTGACTAATGAAGTGCTTATGGGTACAGAAGTGACATAGATTCACCTTTACAAATAAAAAATGTTGAAAAAGACAGAATGAAACATATTCATTATGTTGAAACATGATACTCATGATGGTCAGTACTCAATTTTGACTTCTCCCTTTAATCTCACTCACTCTCTCTCTCTCTCTCTCTCTCTCTGGGTGTGTGTGTGTCACTTTCTCCCTTGGGAGGCATGTATGCACACTATGGAATGAATTTTCTCATTTAATGGGTGGTTTAGCTGAGAGTAAAATTTTTAAAACCCAATGATGTGTTGATTTTCTGAGTGGGAAGCATTTGCGATTGATAGGCCAGTGCAATGTGGATGCTACAGCTGAGATTGTGCTCCTGTGTAAGCATCATGCAAAATTTTGGCTAATCCACTCAATGCTGTTCACTTATTTTATGCTCTGATATGGTGTCTTCTTCACTGAATAAAATTTTCAGCCTATTTATGGCTCAGGCAATCTTTGGCATGCTTAATTTCAAGAGCATGGATGAAAATATTATTATCGGTTGCGGTCATATCGGTATCAAATATATCGGATGGAAAAAAATTCTTAAAATCATAAGTTCATAGGGTCGTGTTGGTCGATATATTAGCTATATCTACTTATATAGAAACATATCGCGATATTGTTGTGGTGTAAGGGACCTTGATTCCAATACATATTGTCCAATACATATTGTATTAGCTGATATTAGCATTTATGGTCAAGTGTCTTCGAGATACATATATATAGCTGTCTTTCTACTTGTATGGGTGTGTTTGTGTACACATATATATCCATGTTTGTGGATAACTAAAAGCCTCTGTGTTTGTGGATGATTGCTTGTGCTTGTGTGTGCCCTTGTGGCTGGAAAAGGAAAGAAGAGCTTGGATATGGACTCTGATTTTACTGGTAGCTTAAATGCTCATCTTAATCCATCTTTTAGTTAAAATTAAAAAGATGGGATGATCATTGATTGCTTGGAACTTGGAAGTAACATATAGTCTTGTCATTCTATTACTTTGTATCCATGTTTGGAACATAGTTGAATGCATTCGATTGATTATGTTGGCTTGTTTTCTGTTTCCAGTACTTTGAGTTGCTATCACATGACGTTTGAACTATGTATCAACTTTCAATCCTACTTTTTCTGGCTATTCACTGCCTTTTAAATTTTTTAAACTTGTATTTTTTTAAACTACAGAAACCCTCCATGTCAACTGCATCTGGTTCAGCTTTTGAGCTTGCCCTTGTCATGTTCCATACTCAAGGACCTTATTCTGGTAAGTATTTGCCTTATCTCTCAAACCTGATGGAAAATTGTCGCTTAGTTGCTTTTCCTTGTGGCTTGCCTCTTCTTTTGTTATGATTAAATAGTGGGGTCTAACCTACTCTATAGATGAGCGAAGCATGGCTTTATCATGCTTATTTAGTGTTTTAATACTATTGTGAAAACCTAGATAGAATGTGGGGCAGAGGGAAAATAGACGGTTTTGAATTGTCTCAAACCTCTGATGCTTGAGCAAAAATTTGAAATTACATGTTACATTATACCAAGCAGAATTCATGAAGCAAGTTCATATAGCTGATCCCATTTATAATTGATTTGAGGTCTTGTTGTTATTGTTTTGTAATCATTTGATGCTTGAGGAAAATTCTTAAAGAGCTTTCTCTGGATGGGTAGCCTAATTGCAAATGAACTGAATATTACACCACCTCTGGAAATTGAACGTTGATGGGAGGTGTAGGAAAATGGATACTGATAAACTCACAAATTTTAAGGTCTATTATTTTCGATATGCATTCTTCAGGATTCTGTGATTGCTTTTATTATTTGATTCTGTAATTAACAAAGGCCAATTGATGCCCATATTGATACATCCAAGCTTTCCTATCAACATTGTATATTTAAGACAACGTGGAGTACATTTGAAAACACAATATGTTTGCATCATGGGGGCAAAGGACTCTGAATGGAATCTGATATAGTTAGTGGAAACATACATTATGGTACAATGTTTTTCATTGATAGAAATTTCTGGTTCAAGTTACGCTATGGATATGGATAAGGTTGTTACATTAATTATTTTCTAGTCAATAGTAGACAGTGAGGAAATAAAATGGTTGGTTTGACAATTGATCACTGTGGCTATGTGAAATGCCATGCGTTAAAAACTTAAAACATTTCAACGTCCAATTTGATCTATTGGGTTACATCTCTGTGTAACTATAGTAACTTTTTACCCATTTGAAGCAATATGGAGATAAGGCTCTATGAATCATATTATCATTCTGTCAGTGATGAAGCTATGGGTTGGTGGTGGGTAATGAACACAATCATGGTGTTATTTACTAGAAAGTTGGCTCTCTCATAGGGAGTATGCAGCATATTAAAAGATCACTTGCCAGTTTGAAAACAATCATGGGGGACATTGCAGAGTCATGGAGGCTGAGGGAGGTTGCAATACACTTGGTTAGATGACTTGCATGAGGTAAGCAGATAAATGCTCAAGGAAAGACTCTGGATTCTAGCTTGTAATCTGTGGCAGATTAACTACCAAATTTGTTTATGATCCCCAAAATATTTATTAATACTGTCATATGTTGTCTTGTGGACTGAAGAAGGGAGTATTTAGTTGACTCTTAAGATGTGATGATGTAGTCTGCTCAAGCTAATGACACCTGGAAAATTACTAAGGTTCCAAATATCACTGGCTATTTGTTGTGACCAGGTCTGTGTTTGACAGACTGCCATGGCAGATTGTAGGAGCCTAAGTTTGGTCCCTTGGTTCTGGATGTATGGTTTCTAGAATCTATTGACTGTGACAGATGTAGCAGTCAAGTTGGAAACTAGGGTGATGGTGAGCCACTATAACTAGTTCAGTGGTTTCTGGAGTTGAGAGTTTCACCATGGGACTACATGGGCCAAATATTTTAGGCAATGGTGAGTGGATTAGATTGGTTGGAGATTTGGGTCCTGTTTAGTTGGGACATTGTTTTCTGTTTCAGCATTTCTTTTCAGTTTTCTTTCCCTTTACACTTTTATTTTTTATTTTTTAAATTTTGGTGGGCTTTTTGGATCATATATTCACTTGTTTATATTAGAAATGTTTCAACTAGTTAATATTTATTAGTCGTTTTGAGCAAAGTATCAATCATTCACCATATTACTAGAGTTGTTAATCAAACAAATTTAATTGGAGCTCAACTTTAATTGGGCCTATTTTGGGCTGCCTGTGCAGCTTGTCTATGTGCCGGTCTAGCATGGCTTGTGGCCCGCCTATTTGGGCGGACAATGCCTCTCAAGCCTAGCAATTTTTTCATAAGTAAAAAATAAAAATAAAAAAACTCAAAGTATTATGAAAAAATATATCATATATTATTTATTTTGTCAAATATTCGATGTTACAATTTATAAAAATAAAAAAAATACATCCAAGAACACTAATTTTTAAGCTTCATAGCTTATATTTTTGGTTGTTCTACTATCGTTGCTTTTAGAATCACCTTTATCACTAAAATTTAAAATGATCAAATTTCTGACGCAATCTTTTGCGTTTAACCAATTTTAAAGAGGATGCACATTTTTATTGTCTTCAATGTCATTTTACCTCTATTTTCGTCAACTACTTTACCCCCGATATTGAGGCTGACTAGATGACACTATACTAGTTGGTGGGGCTAACAAATCCCTTGCAATTGATGCAAGCACAGAAAATATGTTTTAATTAGTCTTTAATTATTCCAAAATCTTGAACTTTGATTGACTGCTTGTGAAGTTGAAAATATGGTCGAACTGCAGTTCAATCAATGTTGGATCTTTACTAACCGGTTATAATCTATGTTGAGTCTGTACCCAACAAACAAATCTCGTCTATTGAGGTTGTGAACCACCTTTATTGCTACTACTTGCTCTATTGTTAGATTGGATGGTTTTAGCGTTAATTATGGTGCATACAAGTTGTACATTGTGCGCAAGTTGTGATGGACCCGTATCTTCATTCCTTCTATGTTGTCAATCATCTTCATGTTTACGTGGAACTTTTCAAGGCAAATATAAACTCCATGTAAATTTACGCAATGGTCCATAATTGTAGCAAGACAGGATAGCATTAAAGAATTTCTGCAGTATTTTAAAAAAATTTCCTAAAAAATATATTCAAATGTAATATCACTGAATATATTATTTTTAATACATTTAAATATTTACTTAAAATTATTTATCTAAATTTTATATTTACCTCAGTCGTCGGTACAATATGATGAAAATCATAATCATTCTAAAAATGTGCAAAGTTGTAAGTAAATGATAATAATTGGTTCAACATTAGATTTTGTATTGTGTAATATCTACAAGTTCGTTAGTAGTAAAATAAAATATTTAAAAAAAATATTTAATTAATTCAATCATCTTTCAATTGATATCCGTAATTGACTCGGCTGATGGAATATTTTCACTGTGGAAGATGATTAAAATAGAATGGAAAGGATACGCAATGTCCAATATTTGGTAAATCGAGTTCCACCGTGTTATGCAATCGATCTTCATTTTCTTATAATTGAGTTTGTTCTATTTTTATAATGTCCCGAATTGCCACATTTAAAAGGAAGATATTCTAACAAATAAAGTAATATTATTTAATTTCTTCACATAAGGAGAAATAAATTGTAAAATATCCTTAGCACAAAGGTTAATAATTTGAAAAGCACATTTTATATGAAATAATTCACCATTTAAAATTAAAGAAAACCATTATTTAAATAAAAAAATATCAGCATTACTATTTAAAGTATTGACAAAAGTAAAATGTTATGAAATATTCCATATTCATTTATAATTGTGTTAGCTGCTTTAGAAATTGTAAAAGTAGTATATGGGTGGTCAAAAACTTTAAAACAATAATTCTTTTTTGCAATTTTCATTTTTCAGAAATCCATTGTGTGATAATACAAATTTGTGGTAAATTATTTCATAATAACCATACATTACTAGTGAAAGAAATATGAGATTTTATTTGTATTAACCTTGAAATTAAATGTTGTTTAAATTTTAAAAAAAGACAAACAACATCACTTTTAATATTGTGTCGGGATATATTTACATGTTTGGGTTGCCAACATTTCTGCATATACCTTTCAAATTTATAGTCTCCCGCGGTAATAAAAAAGGTTTTTGGAGTAAACGATATATTTGGTCGAGTCTTCCTGATTTATATTAGTAAATTCGGTATCCCTTGTTGTAGAATAATAGTAAGAGAGTAGAAAGGGTATATTTCGTTTTTCTTTAGTTTATTTGATTGTTGTTGACCGTTTGAATTATATATATATATATGAGTCATGGTAGGCATGATCCAACCGTGCTAGCCACGATTGGCTTGCATGCCACAGGCTGGCCCTTCCTCAAGCTGGCACGGTTCACAATGCTACTGTTCACATCTGGCTCTGCCAGGCACGACCTGTTGTCCCATGGGCGGCACATCCCATTTACCATGCTTGCTGGACTTGAAAATATTTGTTGAAGCTTGTTTGAGATCAACTAAATAAGCTTGACAATTTAAATTGAGCCTAATTTATGAGTTTGTCTGAGTGAGGAGCTTGTTTGATCTTAACTAAATATGCTTGACAGATTAAATCAAGCCGCTTTTATGAACTTGTTTATGAGTTGAAAAAAAGGCTAAATGTGGCATTACTTGGTATATTCAATTTTAATAAACTAACTATAGATAAAAATATTGATATCGGTTACAGTGATATCAAACAATATGTATTAGAGTTGCATGTATCAAATGAATTATTTTTTTGAAAATCGTAAATAGCTCCTTATTGACCAATATGGAAATATATCCTGATATTATCACGGTATTCCGATACCAATACATATCTGCTGATATATATATTGTTTGATATTTGTATCAATGAAACTAACTAAACAAACTCAATTTATGATAGCTTGGTTCATAATTTTCATTTTACTAAAATTTGCAAAAACTCCAGCTATGGCCTTACTTACCACGAACCCGGACCAAAGCAGATCGTAATAATAATTAACAATAATTATAAAGTCTCAAAACATAACCCCAAATAATGATATCCAAATATAAAACCCAAATCCATATGTGACCTAATAAAATATCCATACAATACCTACAACATCAACGACAATCGGCAATAATATTATCAAATCACAGTATTTCTTTGAACTACTCATCTGGACAAACAAATAGACACGACTTGCTCAAATGTCTGCAAGGAAAGTGTGACAAACCAACAATACAGACCATATCTCTAATCAAATATAAAACCAAACGCCACAATATCCAAACATCCCCATCATAATAGGATAAACCAGCATCAGTCTAATCCATCATATCTTCGGTACCAAATTACATCTGGTACAATTACAACCCAATTACAGAACTAATGCTCACAAAGTAGGAAAAAAGCCTCAACCAGCAATTGCGTTTGAGCTCCCTGCAATATATCCATAACCCACTAGTCTGAAAGGGTCAGAAATAATAAAAATGTGAGACGAATGCTTAGCAAGTTGTATAATATATAAAAACAAATGAATCCAAAATTAGAGCAAAGATTGATAAAACATATATGAAGCCCATAAAAGCCAAAGTCCAAATATCCGACATGTCAAATCAACGAATGTTCAAATGTAGTCTCGCACATGAAGTCCATATTCAAAAAACAAAGAGCAAATGATCCAAAATACAAAACCAACGAAATTTGATATCCAACTCCAAATGAAGGTCAAAATCTGCGAATCTTAAATCAAACTTTCGAGTATCCAAATCAAATGCAAATAATCACATATCGAAAATTCAAAACATGCTCAAATTGGAGAACTAAAGATCGAAAGACTGACTTTGAGGAAGTGTTACTCATATTTTCGATAATTTTAGGCCATATCACTATTATTTAGACCCGTAGGCTAGCCATCTACATATTCTGTCTTATAGACGGGGACAAGCCACTTTCTTTGCCACCTGTGGATATGGGGTGTAATCCTCAAATATGTCTAAATATATTAGTTCTGTTCAATTCTTTACAACGATTCTTATAAAAATAAAAATCGGGGAGGGTCTTTATGTCATATGTTCAAAACTTTTCTTATCTAGAGGAAAAGTATAAAACTTTCACTTGGGAAGGTCAAACACAGTTTTTAATCGGGAAAAAAGTACACATATAGAATCGAATATACAGATAGAGCCTGACTCAAAGCACATGTATAGATATCATATGCAAGACCCATATGCAAGTTTTCATGACTTT
>JAOVVI020007121.1:0-15088 GCA_028571085.2 Nepenthes alata | reverse complement strand
TTTAAAGATTCCATTTGGATCAGAGACATAGTGATGAAAATTCGAAATAAATATTTTCATTTTATTTTTTATTTCTTATCATCAAATAAAATTAATTTTTAATTTTTTAAAAAATTAAAAATTATATAAATTAATATTGATACATCCAATAATTCACGAACCGGCCTAAATCCTAGGATTTAAAGTATGCCACGGTTTGTCCAAAGAAGCCAACTCAAAACCGTCCAATAAAAAACAGATAATTAAAGTTGCATAATATGCCGCTCCAACAGTTGTCCCTCTAACTCAGTAACAACGACTTTTACAATTTAGCACCTACAAGCAAGCGATACTTACCATGCTGCTGCCATATGATTGCTCTGACAGCTCGACAAATATACCAAAATATCAGCCCGTGATTACGTATCGTCTCAAGATAGTAGTTATGGTTCAACAAATCTTTTCAGGCGGCAATTACCATATAACATTCTCATGATTGCCCAAACAGTGGAATGAATATTTTCAGACGGCAACGGTTATCATAACTACCCACCGTGATCACCAAAATAGTTTAGCATATCCACTGTCACTAGCATAAATTGGCACTCACTCTACATATACATCCCTTCTTCCGCAGAAAATGGGGCTGCTTCAAATTAAGAGATCCCGAAGACCAATGACCTAATTATTGGCTTAAACACTCTCAACGCCCCGAGTAACGATCGGATTCTCTACCTAATAGTTGAACGACCACTAACTACTCTCTTACAAGTATAACTCTAAGCCGCTCCCCATCGAGCGCACATCTCTCTCTATAAGCCATTTTGCATCGAACGCACCTCTCTCTATAAGTCGTTCCCCATTGAACGCACATCTCTCTATAAGTCACTCCCGTCGAGCGGCCCTCTCTTTCCAAGTCTTTCTCCGTTGAGCGCACCTCATTCTATAAGCCGCTCCCCATTGAGGGCACTTATCTCTCTTGGCTGCTCCCCATCGAGCGCATTTCTCTCTATAAGTCACTTCTCATCGAGTGTACCCTCTCTCTATAATCCACCCCCATCGAGCGCACCTCTCTCTCCAAACCACTCCCCGTTGAGCGCACTATCGGAACCTAATCCACCATTCCACACTCAATCCCCTCATGTATACATTCACGCTTATTTCTCCCCATATCTTTCTACTTGATTAGGAAAGATTTTTAATTTTAATGTCGGAAGATATAGTAAAATGTAAATCTCATAATCCTCTAATTTCTCATTCGTTAATTGTGGTGTGCAAAATCTAGGTTCTTGGTGACAAAGACCGGACCCATTTTAATTTAATTTGCAAGGCGAAATCAAATAGCCCTTTAATTTGTATACCAATGTAGATCTAGGGACACATTAAATATAATTATAATTTAAAGGTTTAGGAATAGTCAATCAATTACAGATAATAAAATTAGACATTGTGAGACTAAGCTTGTAAACTATTTTTAATCATTTAAGTTAAATAGAAGTGAATCAATTATAAATTTATTAATTTGGATTTACTTTTAAACAAAAAATATATATAATATAATCTAAAATTTTAAAAAAATATTATCAAAATAAAAAAAGGTGGTCTAAAAATTTTTAAAATAATATTTATAAAGAAAATATTATCTTAATATTAATATAATGTGCACATTGGATCTGAATAATTGTTTAAAAAGAATCAGGTTGAATCCTTGAATATTTATATCTAGATCTTATATACAACTACATTTAATAAAAAGTCAAATGATACAAAATTTACTTCTTAAAATATCTTCTGATACTAATTCAAAACCTTTTCTAAATAATGGAAAGATAATAAGAAGTTGATAATAAAAAGTGAGTGAAAATTAGAGGGCTTGGCTTCATTGTTTATGGATTCTTCAAGTAATTAGAGGATAAGAGCTCTATATTTGTTTTTTTAACAATTGTTCGGCCTTCATTTTTAAAGAATTATAGATGTACTTATCACTTTATTACTAATTAATAGAAATTTCTTGAAAATGTATGAGTTATCATTATTTTGAGACATTAATCTAATTAAAATTTGAATAGTCAAGCCGTTTAATACATTATGATATTTAATGCGTGTCAATTGAATGCATTAATTTTTTACTTAATTTGACAGTTTATTCCTTAATTTATATTACTATTGTCAAAATTAACTATCCAATTTAATTACTCATCTGACTATTTGATGCCTCATAGTATTACCAAAAGTTCAATCATTTGTCTACTCATCAGTTCAATAGTTTGGTCAAATCCCTTTCTAATCTCGGTCTAAGAGCTCAACTAGTTCATACCTGTTCATGGGCCTCTTGTTTGTGAATCCCATATTTTAATAGGTTAGGTTGGTCTTATCTTAAATAGTTTCTAATACTAGCTCCCAGTGGTTGAATTCAAGTTTCAAATATATTAAAATAACAATTCAAGCGAACTACTTTGAACATCGTTTGATTGCTTCTTCTTGATGGAATATTAATCAACATATATTTATTATAGATTAATCATATCAATCATAGTCCGATTTCTTATTTTTTAACCAAGTTTTTTTAAACCATTTGACTAATTTTTTTTACTTTTAAACATATTTTATAGCTCATTTTTTGTCATAAAAAATGCTACTCTCATTTGATCTTCAACCAAATTTTAAATCTTAACATCTAATAGAGATACTTATGTTCGACAAATTAAAGATAGAGCTATCTTGAATACTTTCACATTCCTCTCGGAAGCATTTATAAAGTCTATATTAGTTACCATCTTTTATATAAAAAATCATCTTAGTTTTCCTTGATTTTTCTTTTTTATATGACATCATGATCCAAGTTGATTCTCCAATAATTGCATATAATGCACTTTATGATTCATTGTTGAGTATCTAGATTCCAACTAGTTTGTTAGGGGATCATCCAATTCAATATCTCGTAACTCTTATACTATAATATATTTGTTGGATTAATATTAGTCGGCCAAAGCGTATTGACTAGATGTTAAATTTAAGAGAGGTGGTGAACTTTCTAGGCACTCTACTTCTTCTAATAAGGTTCACCCCTTTTTTTCTTTTTTCTTCTAGCAAAATAATTTTTGATCCTATCATTTAAGAATTTATCTTGTACATAAGTATATTTATGAATAAAAGAATAATTTTTATTTTTGTATTTAGGTCGTAGCCCTTAATCTATTTATTTTATATTTTAAACTTGTATTTATCCGCATAAGATTGTAAGTCACTGAAATTTTATACTAATAAATCTATCTGAATAGAAATCATCTTTTTAATTGTTGATCTTAATATTTTAGAATTTTCTAGATGTTGACTATATACATACTTAACTGTTTGGTATTCAAACAGCTTAGATTTTTGAGAATTCAAACTTTTGACAACTCAATCTCTTAACAAATTGAGACACTTAATTAAATATTGAATTTTTAAATCATAAGATCAACTAGGTTCGATTTCTAAAGTGAGCCAAACCTTTGAAGTGTATTATTGATAACTTGCATAATAATGTCACAACTATTATTGAATCTATAATGGAAATGAATCATTAACAGTGTGTTTAATTTCAAGGCAAAAGATTTGTAAATTGTGACGCCATTGAATCATTTCAATACGCAACATTTTAGTTAGTAAATAGAGAAAGATGTATCTGAGTAATTTGTTATTTAGATCATTATTGTTGTTTGAAATGCATCAATTCTGATTACTCTTTCAAATTCTAACATCTTTTACTTTTCTCTTTAAATTCTAACCACGTCTTCTTCCTCACTTTGCATCAAAAAATCAGCCTTTTGCTCTCTCTAATTATCTAGCTTTCAATCACTCATGGCTTCACAAAAGCACCATAAAGAATGTGGTCAACATTTCTTCTTGTTTGTCCATTAAAGATGTACTTGATATTTATAATAGGTGCAATATTTATCCTTTTATTTCTTTGAAAGTCCTTTCCTCCAAGGAGAGAGCTTGCTCTTTGAGGAATTGTTTCATTGCTATATATGAAACCTCTCTAAAAAATAGTCTTCAATTTTTTTTCTAACAAGAGAATTAGTAGAAATAATGAAGGATATAGAGCTTCAATCACCCGTCTCCATCTTAACACTATTAGATATATTATGATTTTATGAGTCTTTGTTTGGTGTTGGGATCTTAGACTGAATACCCAGATGGCTAAAGTTGTTTTTCCCTTTAATCAATAAAGTGATTAGATTTCTTTGATTTCAAAATATGAGTTCAAAACAAATAGAAAAAACGCAGACTCGATTAAAAACTAAAAGAATAAATTCTTTTTCATCAATGTTTTCAATAATTGAATTTTGTCAAATAGATGGGCTAATATAAATATCATCTTTTCTAGTTCAATTCTCGAGAATTAACTTATTATAGCTAGATTTTAATTTGACCTAGTAATAGAGAATGCAACTGAGTTATGTAAGACTAGCAATTTTTTGATCCAAATTGCCTTAGATGCTATTCTCTGTTATGTTATTTTGGGAGGTGAAGTTGTTAATGGTATGCCTCCTTGCCCATTAAAAAGGAGAAAATACATTTTTATATGCTTTCCTTTCAAGGCTGAGATGCTTCAACCTAATATTTTTATATTAACTTTACTGGCTCCTCATTCTAATGATGATAAATTTAAAAGTTTTGAAGAACTATCAAACTTTCAAGCAATAGGATCAGGATTCAAACACCATCTACATGGTAGCCGATTTAATTTTAGTCTCTGAATTTTGTAACCTCATGTTGTAGTCATGTACAACAATGATGTAACTGGTTCTTCAACACACACACATGTATATGCTCAAACTTTTTCATCTTCAAATATTTATTGCTCTTTAAATTGATGTTTATCAAGTAATGTAGCCCCTAAGCATATATTCTTAAATTTATTTGATTCTTTGACCATATCCAATTAAGTCCTTTGACTTTTGTTGTAAGTTAAGTAGGAGCCTGGTCCTTGACCATCCAAATAATCATGTATATCCAATGGAAGGGAATGATGACCACTTATGCACATTTAGCAATCCTAAGATTTAATAGGTCAGATGACTATTATTAGTGGAGTCTTGATTGATTTCATTTGATTTATTTTTAGACCTCTCAAAGGGGAATTACCTGTTTTTTGAGCCTTGAAATCTTCTGAAATTTTTAGCCTGTAACCATACTTGATGCTGTATGATTGTATTAAATCTACATTGTGACTATTTTCTTAAATTGGCGCAATATAAAATCAAGGTATTTAATCAATTACTAACTCAAGGTCAGCCGATGGCTTAGTAATCACATACAAGCATGTAAATCGACAAAATGAACCAAAAAATTAATTTTATTTATAACTTGAAAAAATAATTCACAACACACAAGTACTCCAAAGTGAGAGACAAATCATACCTCTACGTTCCAAAGTTTGCTTATTTATTGATAATACTTTTTGAAGTAAATGTCATTTTAAGTTTGAGGGATTAGCTTTTCATTTTGAATATGTAATTTATATACCTTATTACGGAGTATTATTGACACCAATAATAGTCATTCCTAAATTAAGAATAGTTTATTCCTACATGCAAGTTTTTCAATTACTTCAATATTCTTTAATATCAAGTTACCAAACTTGAAAGTCTATACCTTTACCTTCTTGTTATAATATCGAACAACTCTGTTGATAAACTGCTACTTCAATATGCATTGCTTCTCTAACTTCCTTTGAAATATCCAAATTTTGTCTCATAAGTTAAAAATTTTGATTGAGAGCTAAGTTTTTCACTTGATATCTTAGCATTCCATTATATAAACTGAAATGTTTATTTGAGTGAGTTCTCTTGGAGTTTTTTGATAAGTCCAAAGTAAAAATGGAAGGTTGTTTATCCATACACCTCCATCTTTATCCAATTCGGTCTTTAATCTATTGACTATCATTTGATTTGTTACTTCTGTTTATCCATTTGTTTGAGGATATAAGATTAATATATAAACCAATCTAATATCAAGGCTATTATAATATTTTGTGAATCTTCTATCAAAGAATTAAGCACCATTATCGGTCACTATGACCTCTAATATTTTAAATATTCATACAATAATTTGGTACACAAATTCGGTTACATTTTGCTCTATAATTTTTGTTGATGGAGACATTTCAATCCATTTAATGAAGTAATCTACTGCGATGATAATAAACTTTCTTTGTCCAATTACTAGATGAATTGGGCCCAACATGTATAGCTTTCATTATGCAAATAGCCAAGAAACCTGTAAAGTTCTAAATTCTATGTATGGCTACTAGGTAAACTACCATAAATTTGACAATTCTTTTATTTTTCTACAAACTCCATTACATCCTGCTTCATGGTTAGCCAATAATAACCATACATTGTAATCTTAAAGACTAATTTTTTTCTCCCATATGCACTTCGCATATATCGAGATGCACCTCTCTAAGAAAGTAATTGACTTTTGTTGGAGTCAAACAGTGCATATAAAGTATGAAATAACCCTTTTCTATATAGTAACCCATCCACTATAGCATATCAACCAACCATTTTGAAACCCACTTTACATCCGTGGGATTACTCAGAAGGGTTTCATTTTTAAGATACTTAAAATAAGGAGTCATCCGAGTTATCTCATCGATGACTTAAATAATTTCATCTTATTCCTCAATGATAGGTATTTGAAGCACCTCTTTCATGTCCTAGTCATACTATTTTGGGCAATTGGATGTCACCACCTTGGAAAGTCGATCGGCTTTCTAATTGTCTTCCTTAGAGATACAAAAAATTTTAAACTTAACGAAGAATGAAAAGAGATCTTATACCTTAAGGAGGTATTTGGGCAAGTCTAGGTTGGATGTTTCAAAATTTATCAATACTTGATTGACTACTAGCTTAAATTTATTGTAAATAATTAGGTTCTTGATGGAATAATTTTTGGCCAGCTTCAAACCAATTAGTGGATATTCATATTTCACTATATTATTAGTAGCTAGGAATTTAAATGTAATTGAGTGTTTTATCTTAGATATTTTGGATATAGTTAATACTATTTTGGCTCCACTACCTGACTATGAATATGCTTCGCCAATATGAAGCTTCCACATAGGTGACGTCCTTCTGGTGTAGCCCTATGTATTCGCCTATTTCTTCCAAAATTAGAGTCGTTGTTTTAATAATAAAATTTAAGAGGGTTTATGTTCCAAAATCGGACCCAAAAGTTGGTAATAATTAATGACAATAATTACATCTATAACTTGTTACTAGTGACCATAAAGACCCAAATACAATATCCAATATTAGGCCGAACATGATATAATTATCAAAAACTGCTGATAATAACAATCAAGGCATCAATTATAGGATATCTCCAAACTACCTGTTTGGATATCAAATATTTTTCATAGCTTGCTATATGAACCCTGAGGAAAAGCAATAATCCAAATACTACATGATTGCAATGTCAGCTGATATAGTTATCCACAATCACTAACCTAATACTAAAACAAACCGAATAAATTTTCATCAAAATACAACATATTAACATCAACATATATAAATTTTTTTTTATAAAATTGAAAAACAAATATAGACCCAACTACAAATCTAAAAACTATAAAATATAAATAAAATCTCTTTGAACATCTTCAACCAAATTCCTTGCAAGCGATCTATAGTCCCCTACCATAAAAGAGGTAAAAACATTAAAATTATAAATCAAATATTCAGCAAGTATCAGTAAATATATTATGAAGCCAATATATTTATAATCAGAACGAAAAAATATAATAAAATATGTTTAAAATTTCACATAAGTTAAAGGTCCAAATGTGTCAAATAGCCCATCAACTAGTGTTCAAACATGATTTTGTAAACGAAATTCATAACCCAAATGTGAATATCAAATAATTTGAATGTATAAAATTATCTAAAATCCGATATCACAAATTCAAATGGTGATCAAAACTTACAAGTTTCAAAGTCAAATATCTTGAATATCAAATCAAACATAGATAAAAATGTTAAAAATCTAAAATATACCAAATTTGAGAACCAAAAACGAGAAGATTAACTTTAAGAAAGAATTACATGTACTTTTGATAATTTTAGACTAACTTACTGCTATTTGAACCTATAAACGAGATATCTACTATAAGGCTCGAGTCTTTAATTTATAATATTTATTATTAATTAAACTAATATAATTAAAATTAGATCAAAAGATCAAATTTAACAAATAATTCAACACCTGAAGGAGGCCTGACTAATACTCGAGCACCCAAATTTATGAGGTTAGTGCTTGAGACATGCCCAATAGATGTTAGAGCACTCTGAGACAGTAGCTATGCACTTTAGGCATGCCTGAGCAGAGCGTAAGTGTTGTAGTCTAGAACCTTGGCACCAGATGCATGCTTGACCTGGCGCTCGAGCGCTACTTTGTATAAATAGAGTAGCCAGCTCATTTTTTGTCATTTTCTAAGAAAATTTGAGAGTGGAGAGAAAACCATATGAGGAGAAGAGAGAGAAGAAGAGAGAAGGCTAGGAAATTTCTAATTTAGTGAATCAAGACTTGAATTTTGGTACTTTGGAACTAAAGTAAGTGTATTTTGAGTTTTTCTTCACTTGTTACTATTCTTTATTAAGTTTTTGAACAATTCTCGTTTCATTACTCATGTGTGTCCTGATTTTCAAAGCTGTGATTATATTATTTAACATTAATTCTCTTTATTTTATTATAAAAATACATAAAATTTATATCTAAACTTAAATATATGATATATTCTTGTTGTTTTCTGCAATTGCTCCTTCATGTATATCTGAAAACTTAATAAAATGTTTCAACACGTCTAAATTTCATATGTAACATTCTGACATGATTGTAAATTATTAAAATCAAGTTCCTATATGTTAAATTATACCTTGTATGCTTTGAAAAATAGATGAAATCTCCTGTATGTTTGCTGAACTTGTTGAATTTTCTACGTTGTTGAAAATGTTGCACTATATGCCAATTCAGCATTCGATGTGTTGAACATTTGTCATAGCTTACTTTTTACAGAAAGTATAAGTTTGATATGATAAGAAATTGTAGAATTTTGAAGAAAAATTCTATTATAACTTATAAATTATAATTATTTTCTTTCAAAATGAGAAAATTAATAAGTATGAAGAAAGAATATAGAGTTTTCCTAAAAATATACATTGAATCATGGTTAAATTTCAGCGAGTAGTATATTATGGCACACCTTAGTGTATTATAATGGTATATCGAGGTTCAAACCTATTATCCATGGGTTAGAAGCGGTGTTCAACCATATCTATAATGTTATATATATGACGACCTATCTATAGGTCTTAAAAGCCTTTGGTCCTATGAAAACAAATATAACCTGAGTTTTAATTGTCTACTCCTTTAATTGGTAAAGCTTACTTGCTCTTGGTCCATCAGAAAATTAAATTTTAGCATGTTTTGATAATAAGAAAGGAATGATAACATGATAAGAATATTAGGAATGTACAAACTGAATTTCCTACTCAAGTATCATGAAGATTCCTTGTCATTGCATCAAATTATAATCTATTATCCTTCTGATAAGCTTAAATATAAATTACAGATGATCATTTATTATATTATATGCCTTGTTGAGTTTTTGGATCACTCTTTACTTATATTTTATTAACCCCTTAAGATAATGTGTATGGATACTTACCGAATGAATTGGAATAAATAACAATTGTATTATAGACTCTATATTCTTAGATTATATAATGTTTAATATTATATTTGATTTTTGGGCAGTTTAAGAATATTTAAAATGTTGTAATATGGCTTTCGGATAATAATTGTTGTATCATGTTGAGTTTCGGATAACTTTAATATGTTGTTTTAATTTTTCGGATAGCTTTAGAATATGATATATTTTAGTTTGAGTTCCAATTTCAGACAATAATTGTGATGTTCTCAATTTTTCAGATGGTGTATGTGTATGTAAGATGCTGGACAAATAACGGTTTTGGACCGTCAGTAGTTTAAAATGGTTTGGTTCTATGGTTTTAGCTTTCACAAATTATATTACTCTAACTTTAATGATAGACAAGCTCCTTACATAAGATTCCATATCATGGTTGGGTCAGTGTCAGAGCCCTATGAGACATGGCATCTATTTTAGAATATGTGCATGATTTAATTTATTTTATCATGGTTAGTTGAGTTATTGATGTGAAATTCAAATTCAAATAGTATTAAATAATAAATTGATTAATTAATAATTGATTAAATATTAATTACGGGATCAAAATTTACAAGCGACATCTACATATTAATTATTATAGTTGTCGTCAAACGCTACTTTCTTTTACAACTCGTAAAATATAAGTATAATTCTCAAATCTGCCTAAATATATTAGGATATCAGAATATATTAATTTTATTTAATTTCTTATAATGGTTTTCAATAAAATACTAAATCAAAAAATTTTATAACAAATATCCAAAAATTTTCTTTCTAACAAAAACGTTTGAACTTTCACTTTAGGAAATATAATTATAAATTTTTTAACTTGTGAAAAAGTATAAATATCAAAACAATTAACAAAATAGGGTCATAGGTTCGTATTCAAATTTTAGGAGAGCTTGTATTTGTGGACTAGGCACCAATTAGAAGTACAACATAACATATTATCCATGAATGGATGGACGATTGTAGTGGATGATTCAAATTGTGAAAAGACATATGATAACATACGTTTTGGAGATGAAAGGAAATTGAGGTGACTATTTGTTGCTAGCCGAGTTTACATATAATTACAGTTATTAGGCAAGTATCGATATTGTACTATTTGAAGTATTATATGGAAAGGATGTTTTCCAATTAATTGGAAAGAAAATGGTAATTGATAGTTTTTAGAACCAAAAGTGATTTAGGAGATATCAGATAAAATTTATTTGATTTGAGATCAATTTCAAATTACTCAAAGTTGACAAAAGTGTAGACATGTTTCATATAGGTATATTCTATGACTGTGTTTGCTCGGACGCTGGCGATATTATATTTACCCTAAATATTTGCATTAGATTCTCATTTGCTATTTGCTGATACGCAACTCCCAATATCCATACCTACCTAACTCCTATCTTGCACTCGAGTGCTATTTTTCGAGAGGCCGTGAACAAGCGTGCTTGATCCCCGCTCAAGCAACATTGTCAGAAAGCACGTGCTCAACACATGCTCGAGGCGAGCACTAGGCACAAATCCATGAATGCCCGCGCTCAAGCTATGCCCGAGCTACGCCCGAGTGTTGGAGGAGTACCTAATGCAACCCTAGGTAGAAATATTTCGATGATCATTTAGTAAGAAAAAGCTCTCATTTTTGCTCACAAATTGCTTTATTTGAGAAAACTTAATCTCAACATTTGTGCCTCTATTACAAAGTTATCTCACCTCATTGTCCTTTATCATACATAACTTTTTCCACCTGTTAACCTTTGTAAGTAATGTAGGTGGCATGAAAATTGAAATCCAATGGTGTGCAAAGATTCTATGTATCGTGAAGGTAGATTGATAAAAAGACCGAAAAATATCCGATTCTATTGTCGCAGGCAAATTTAAGAAATTTTTTGGTAGGAGTGACAAGACGGGAATAAGTCGGTTAGGTTAATGTGTTTATACCACCCAAACTATAAATTGACTTTCTTAGTGCACTTTTTCTTGGTTGTAAAAATCTGACGAATTTTACTTGATAGTTGTCATTATTGAGATTTTTCTTCGTCGTCAAAATTGTGCCTTGATTGTTTATGTTTATTGTGCTTAAATTTTATATACTTTTTATTGCTTTTTTTATCTAGATCAGGATATACTTTACGTATATTATATATTTGTATTTATATTTATTCCGTAAATTTAAAAAAGGGGTCAAAATAATTTACGCTTTAGGACTAATAGTCCATTTCAAAAAGAGTTATCCAGACTATAAGAAGGCTATCACATCCCCATATTAGGTCCGAATATAATTTCTATTAATAAATTAATAACCTACTTAACAATGGACGTGACCTATGAATTCACGTCACAAGTGACCCAAAAATATATATATAGTAGCCAACCAATACACAAAACCCAAAATACGCCACACTTGAAAGTGGCTATGAAACAGTGGTTGTGCCATAATATTAAAATATACGCAAGGAGATATATCTAAACAAAATCAGAATACTCATCAAAACTACTAAAAGAAAATTGAAATCCAACATCATCATTGGCAACATGTCACAATAACTAAGTTAATACAGAATCGTATAATTTATTAAACATTCTAAAACTATTATTTTAAACAATTACAAACATCTGAATCTCAAATTTCTAATCATATCCTCTTCATTTAGCTCCTCCAATGATCCCTATCGTCCTGCAAGTGATCCAAACTGCTAATCTATAGGGGGCTAGTGAAAAATAAAAGTGTGAGTAAGTTGGAGTCTCAATAAGGTATAAAATTTACATAATCAATGCACATTTTATCTTAAATCATGCTGTAAAAATAATTGTTCAAATTTCATAAGTAAAATTGTGAATTTCCATAACAAATGTGCACAACTTTTAATTTTTTTCGTTCTCAATTTGAAATCAAATAATGCCATGCAAATTATGTTCAAATATACTAATTCTTATAAATCAAGAACTAATAGGGTTTTACCGACCAATGAGCAAATAATTAAAATTTAGGTTATATTTGTTTGTACATAACCAAAGGTCTTACGCTACTATTCAAAATCCGTAGAAAGGTCATCATACATATTGCCCAATAGATAGAGTTGAACGCTACTTTCATTCACGGATAATAGGTTCAAACATCAATCATTATTATAATATACAAATGTATGCTCTAATATATCATCACTGATTTTCTTACAATAGTCTGATATATAAATAAATAAAAAATCTACATAATAACAAATGATCTCTTCTATTTTCTCATTTTGAAGAAAATATTTTTAATTCTTTTACAAATTATATAATTTTCCTTCAAATTCTGTTAATTGCTTATCATGCATTATATAAAATTTGTGTAGAACTTAACTATACAAATTTCTAAAGCATTTAAAAGTCACATTCTAGAATTTATAACATATAGACTATTAATACAAATTTATAGCAAAATTAGCAACATTTTTCTTACATTATAAACATGAAAAGGAAATTTTTAGGGATTTTCAAAACATGGAAGACAAATTTAAACATATAGGATATTATGTATGAATTTAAAACATGCGAGAGTCATTTAATCATTGTTTTAACACGTGTATGAAAAGAAATTATAAAAATCAGCTGAACAGTACAATGTATATAAATTAAGAACTTAAACTTCATAAAAATTGCAAAGGATAAGAATAAGGTTTTATACATGTGAAGCACAAACAATTTAGTTACAAAATATGACATGCATGAATATCTAGAATAATAAATATTCTAATAAGTAGAAAAAAGTCAATAACAAAGGAAATTAGGGTTGGGATGTATTTGCCTTGACTTTAACTTTACCAAAATCTCATTTTGATTCACTTAAATTAACCCTCTCTAGCTTTCTCTATTTTCTCTCAAAATCGGGAAAAAATAATTAAAAATTAATCGGACATGACTTATATAGCAGACTGACGTACGTGCGCCCGTTAGGCGCGTATCAGGTATCACGGCCAAATACTGTTACGCACAAGCATCACATTGAACGTGTGTCAAGTGTGAACATTCTGCCACAGTACACTTGAGCATGCATCGAGTGTGTATCGAACGTGAGCACACTAAAAAATGCACTCAGATTTCAGTTATACGTCAGCCAGGAGTGACTTTTCTACCCAAAATATGTATGGGCGTACGTTAGACACCAGTCAAATATTATTCAACTTGATGTGACCCGATCCAAAATTAATTTTGACCCAATTTTTTTTTTGACATTGACTTTATTTATCTTAATCTTAATTAATCATGATTAAATTTAAATTTAAAACTTACTCTTTACAAAGGCTGAGTTAAGTTTTAAAATTTGAGATCATATATTTTTAAGGATATCTCCATCTAAAGAAGTTTTCATATTTGCATAGAAAATAAAATTAAATTAAAGTTTATTGGACCATTTAAAACTCACAAAATAATTAAAAAAATGACTTATAAATTAACATTACCTCCGAATTTAGAAGATATTTATAATGTTTTTCATATCTTGATATTTTGGAAATGTGTTTATGACCATTCACACATTATTGAACATAAAGAGTTAAGGATTAATAAAAATTTTTAACATGTATTGAAGAAATAGTTCAAATTTTAGAATAGCGTAATCAAGTGCTATATAAAAAAATATTATTCTTTGGATCAAAATATTATGGAGGAATCACTCTTTGAAAAAAGCCATATGAGAACAAGAAAATGAGATCTTGAAGAAGTACTCCCAAATGTTTATTCATTGAGGTATGTAAATTTTGACAATAAAATTTTTATAAGAAATAGAAAAATGTAAGACCTAAATCTTAAGATTAGTATAATAACATTGAATTTAAAATAAATTTATGAATTATTAAGGTTAATTTTAATTTCAAGTTAGAAATTAAGTGTTGAACTAAAATGATTTAGACACAAGTAGCATATAATATGGCTTGATCCATGTATGAGCATATTTTATATAGAATCATCATACCTAATGTGTACAAAAGAAGCAATCGTAATTATTTAATCTAGGATAGTGGCGCCTAAGATATATATATATTAGGCACTTGTGCACAGGCTTATTGAAATCTTTGCACTTGATACACATCTAATCAATATTTTTACACCAATTTGTCTATTTGAAATTTTTTTTACCGATTTAAATCACTTTTATGGCAATTTTTTAAAGAAAATATAGAAAGAAAAAGAAAAGAAGGAGAATAAGTGAGAGACCTGAGAAAGTAAATTCAGGTTAATTATAGGTAATTTCAAACTATTTTTTAGTAAATTAACGTTAAAGTAATTGTATCTATATCTATTTTTTTAATTGCTAAATTTTTTAAAAAATTTTTAAAAATTTCTTATTTAAATATTAAATATCTAATATTTATTTATTTTTGATTATTT
>JAOVVI020007120.1:0-15088 GCA_028571085.2 Nepenthes alata | reverse complement strand
GTATCTTTCCACTAAACTCGGATCCTACGCACCACACACAGCACAGAGAGAAAAATGATGGATCCTTGGTATTCTTTCAAGGTATCCACTCCCAAGATTAAATCGGTTATTTTTGATTGAAGGTGGTGCGGAAGAAAAGAATGCCATATATGAATCTTGGATAATATGTGAGATTTTCAAAATGTACCTGGTTGTCTTGGAGAGGAAGGCCTTTGGCGTGTTCCTGAATCTTCAAGAATGAATGATTGTTGTCTACTTAGTACTGGGCAATTGTTTCTTGTATGTAATAGTGGCGGTGGTGTTTCCCAAGCTGTTGCTCCCGGAACCTGGTTGTTATAACTGATTTGGTAAACTACGTGCATACCATTATGGGTTCGATGATATGTGCTAGAACTGACCTAGGTTTGGGGGAAAGCCCTGAAAGAAATTCTCGTTAGGCTAAACGAACATTTGGCTTTTGGCCACATCTTGACTGAGCTCATTCGTCATGTTTGGATGGTTTCGACCTCATCTCGGCCTTTAAATATAACCCATTCTGTGCTGCTCTTTTGAACCAAAATCATTGATTTGGGATCACATCCCAGCTAACCTATTTTTCTGCCTTAGGATTCAGTTGGATACCTGCCATTGTTATTATATGGCCTTTTCTTTCTATTTTGTCTTTTTTTTGGTAGGTGGTGCAGCAAGATTGCTTGATTCTCTCTTTTACTCTGTGGTTTGTTTCCTATGCAATGTTTGGTTTTGTCCCTTTGAATGTGTAACAGTGAGGAATACTAAATCTAAATTGTGTTATCTATGGTTAGCAAAAAGGAAAACTTTGAAGATTAAACCCTTGTTTGGCAACATTATTTACAAGACAATTGGAGTGAACACATGGAAATGAGAGTAATTGACATATAACTTTCTTTTTATTGCTCCTTCTCGGGTGGATTCCTCAATTTGCTCTTCAGCCTATGGGGTTTAGCAGCCTATGAGAGTAATATTTCCCCTCCTAAGGGTTGCGAATTTTTTTTTTTTTTTAAATGGTGTACCTTATCTACCTATTTGGATATATAAGTGGAAAAAAATGATACAAGAGTATTATGGGTAGTTCTATCATTATATCCTTATAAAATGTCTGACCAATTTGCTCAATTGCTCCATCATTCTCATTCTCATTCTCATTTCCTGCTTCCACCACCACAAACACCGCCACCGCCTCCATTTTTCCAACACCACATTGCTATTTCAGCTTCATCAGTAGGAACAACTATGATTAAAATTAGTCAACTGCTTTTTGCCCTGGTGCTTGGATCGTCAACCACTGTCTTTGACTGCCACTACCATCTATTCACCAACTGGTTCTCCTGGTTCTGCTTCCCCATTTTCCATGTCTTCTTCCTCCTTAGCCATTAGATTCTCTCTCCCAGGCAATTCACTCTTCTTGAAACCAACTTCTGCAAGCACTTTGTATGCTATAGTATCTGCTTCTTTGGCTGCATCCTGGAGCCCAATCAATTTCTCTTTCCCAATGCCAGCTTCATCTGATGCCTAGTCTCTGTGGGAGAGGTGAAATTCTTTCCTATTGTTTCTATTTATTACTCTCCAAATTGGTGAGAGATTTTTTGTGGGCCCAGAATGAAAAAGGTAACTCCGATATACATTGCATTTCTCCCTTTCCTTCCAACGTTTTTTGGAAGCAAATGAGTGAAACATACTATTTATTTTCAATTTGTTCTGTTTTCCTTTCTTTCCTTCAAATAAACATAACATAAAACTATGCAAAATTATTGTGGTCTCCTGATATATATATGTTTTCCCAACTAGAATTTCATAGCGTCCCTCTCAAAAAATTATGTAAAACTGTGAAAAAATCTAATAAATCTTGTGGGTCCAATCAATAAAATTTAGAGCAACAAGACGATTTTGGCACTTAATGCCATTTCATTATATTATGTCTATTTTATGTAATATACTAATTCTGTTGCATTGTTCATATAGGCTGGAACATGGGAGGAAAAAAATCTCAATAAATGGGCAACTGATAGGATAAAGGTGTGTTATTGACTATGGTTTTTTAGCTGCTACATATCATCTGCACTTGCATGAGGAAGTATGATTAATTGCTGGTTGCATGTATGTTGTTATTTGGACAGTTTGTGAGAATTCAGGACCCGTTTCCACTTTGGTTTTTTTTTTTCTTGGATTAAGAGTGATTGGCTTAGCTCGGGCAGTTATCGTAACTGTAGAGTGGCAGATCTATTTAAGTGCTAAAAGCTATTGGTAGGTGTTTATCCTCCATCTGCCTCTCCCATAATTATTTTCAGGTGAACTAATGTAGTTATTTAGTTACTGGCATAGTTAGGATCTCTTGTTTTCATCAAATATCATCATTATGAAAGAATCACATCAGTTTGCAGGATTTGTTTTTATGGGCCTAATAAAGGTACAAGTTTGACATAGAAAAGATCTACTATCATTATCTTTATCCCCCCCCCCCAAAAAAAAAAAAAAAAATCTTTTGAATTCCACTCTGTCAAAATTCTTTAAACCAATTCTGGATGGGTGAACTTGTGAGATATGCCTTGTAACTACAACATCCTTGTAATACAGCTTGCTGAAATCTTGCTTTTTTGTGTGTGGAAGTGCTTGTGTGCCTGAGCACGCAATGGGTAACACACATACGCATACTACATTGATCCTTTCTTTTCCATAGGATTAACATTTAGGGGTTATCTTCCCACCAGGATTCAAGTGATGCATCATGGTGTTTTGTGTTCTTCTCATGTTCTATAGTGTAAGCCTTGTTGATGCTATTTTGAAGTTCTTTTTAGTTGGTAAATTTGTTCAGAAAATTTTAGCCTGCTTGTTCAATTTGTTTCAAGATCCTTCACTATCACTAAAATTGTTTGGATTTTTTTTTTCTATTCACTAAGCATGATTGGAAATTGCGCTAAATGCTATGTGTTTCCTTGAACTCTTGTAGTCTGGTATGGTTGGCATTGCCCTTACAGAATATATGAATTGCAGGAGTTGCTCATATCTGTTGGTTCCTTGGAATTTTCCAATGGGAAAGCAGAAATAAAAAAAGTATCAAGATGCACGGGCGATGTGAGTTCAATATTGCCTGTTGCATAAGTTCGCTGCTTTCGAACTTTGTATTTTGTTTATTTTTCTTTACATACTCTATTGGATGATATGCATTCTTATTACATAATTATATATTTGTTTCTTTTTCACCAAATTTATACTGTCACCTACCTGATTTTTAATATTCCTCTAGTTGTGAATTTGAGGAACTTCCCTTCAAGCAAGAGTATTGGAACTTTGGGAGACAAAGGGACCAGAACTACAGGCCTAGTAGCATAGGCACCATCTGTTCTTATTTAGGTTGAAGATTCGAGTTCAATGTTTCTTAGGGTTAATTTGAAAATTGGCATTTAGTGTTGTTCTGTGATAGATTCCTGGAGTTGAGACTTTGATAGACTGTGGAATACCTGTTGACAGGGGACCAAATTAAGAAGGCGGTGAAGTTGGAATACCAATCATCATTGCCCTCTGCTGACAATGCCAACTGCCATCATCTTGAGCCCTCATTGTATTACCACCCGGTATCATTATCATTTTTACACCGACATGCTTTCTATTGCCACCACGACTGTCCCCAGAATGACCTGCAGCAACATAGATTAATATCCTTGCATTGCTAACCTCTACGAGTCTGCCACTGCAGCTAATGTCACTGTGGCCATCTCTCTTGAGATCCCACTTATTTATATTTGACAATTTTAACACCATGAACAGCAGGATCTGTTTACTTGAATTGCAAATTTGGAAGTCTAAGAGTGTGCCTTAAAGAGGGAATTGAGGGCAGAATTTTGGGATGAGATGGGATTTCATTTATTTTTAGATTACTGTGTTTGGACATGTAAAAATATAAATTTCCATGTTCATGTGGTAGTTGAATATTGTAACTGGGACCATAAATCTGGATTGAAATTCTACTTAGTGGGGATATAAAATCCCGCCAAAAAGCATCACTAGCATCAGCCATAGCACAGTTTTGTCTCCAACCATCTATGCCACCATGAGACCTCCATCACCCAGTGGAGTACTAGTGTCAGCCATAACATTGTCACTACGTGCCACCATCAACCAACAGCCGTCAGCGTCATTGTGCCATCACCGTGCACAATCAATAGGGCTACCACCGAAACCATTCCTCTCACCTCTGAATTCAATAGACTCTTGAAGGAAAATTGATTCTCCATCCAAATCCAGTGGCGGTGTGAAGGCAAGATCTTCGTGTCCCCCTCTCCAAGTCCCATCTATCGGTTGGATATTTTAATGTATGAAATGTTGCTCATAGAAATGAGGCTGGTGGTGTTTGAGCTTGGTTTGCTTGTTAGGTATGACTTCTTCCCTTTTCCTCTCCCTCATTCCAGTTCTCGGAATGCCAGCTTCTTCAAAAGATAAAGTTTTTACAACGAGGCCTGATTTCAGAGTACAATTCAGTTCTCTTTCATTTCTTTATTACAAAGTGACAATTTCCACTCTTAAAAAACTTTTTCCTAGCTATAAGGAATTTTCTAAAGAATGAAAAGTTTTGTTTCGTTTGATCATTATTCACTCTTTTATCTTATAATTAAGTTTACTGGTGTTGTTTGTCATTGTAGTATTCAAGTTCAATGTAAGACTGCTTGAATTTCAATTATCTCATTCCCCCCCCCCCCCAGAGATGGTACTAACTTGTATTTGAATGAAATGGTGCTTGAGCTGAAATTGAGGGGATAGGGGACTTGTAGTTTGTGACCTAGTAGTTTTTTTTGCAGTGACATACAATTTGTGATCCTGTCATTTGTTTGTTGCATAAATTATCCATTAGCTCCTTTCACACCCAAATGGAAATATTAGATTTATTTTTATCGTGGGGAGGGTTGCCTCATATTGGTTTGAACAAAGAGGTAGCTTCCTATTTATAAATGGGAAGGCTTCATTTTCCTTTTGAGGGGCCTTTTCAAATACAAAAGCCATACGGGGTGAGGCTAGTTACCAAATTTGTCCCATGCCTTCCGGCAAAGCAAACAATACCTTGAACTAGAATGGGCCTGGCCTCGGAACTCAACAATTATGAAATGATGAGATGGAAATCTTGTCATCTTAAATTGTTGAAAGTTTCCAAATAACTTATCCAAAAGCAACCTGATGGATCTCCAAGGGAAGAATTGATGTGCAGGAAGTATTGTTGGCGGAATGTTGGCACAATATTGCAAAGTTGGTATAAAGCTAAATTTCATTGCCGTTGTCAAATGTTTTGTTTTCAAGCCCCCCCTCCCCCCCCCCTCCCATGATACAAACGGATGCCCTCAGTTCTCCATGGGTGAGAAGATTGTGAAATGCGAAAAACAAAAACAAAAAAAAACAAAGCATCAACACGACTGAATTCAACGGTTTGGGGTTATCCAAAATTCGAGGAATTATCAAAGCTTGGGGTTGCCCCCCACCTCCACCCTCACATTCTCTGGTGCTCCAGGGATAGTATACCGCACCAAGATGGAAAATTGAAACCTGCTCTTTAAAGGTTTATGTCTAATGCTGCTTGTTATTGTCTGCTGTTTTGTGTTGTATATTTTTTTTCCCCAATGGTCAGTTTCGTCAACTGAGCTTTTGTCCAAGAAGGGTATGCAATAGCAATAGCTTATTGCATAATGCATATCCTCATTATTAGCCAGCATTCTGTGGAGTTGTGAAAGATTTGATTTGAGCTATGTGTTTATTTTCCCGTTGAGTCTAACTAATGGCTTTAATTTCCTTATTGATTGTTTCTTCTTAACGTCTGAGTAGGCATTTTTGGTCACTGTCCGTAACAAAAAGCGTGTTGGCTATACTTACGAGTTAACAATTGAAGTGCAAGGTTAGTGGTTGTACACATTCATTGGTTCCGGATTTCCTCTTATTGTGCTCCATCTTTGTCGGTAATGTTATGGTCAAAATTAGGTGAATGGCTTATTGGAGATGAGAAGAAGGATGTTAAAGGCTATCTAGACATTCCAGAGTTCTCATATGGTGAACTCGATGATTTACAGGTACATTCTCAAACCGGATTGCCCTTTCCTCCAAAGCACATTGTTAAATGCCATCTGGACATTCTAGGTCTCTCTCTCTAAATCTGTCTTGTTTCTTTTTTTTTAAAAAAAAAGGGGAGGATGGGCGGTGAAAATGGGGAAAGCATGCATGATCAATAAAAGAAAACTGATGTTTTTTCAATAAAATTCTCCAGGAAATAAAAGAAAATTTTTAGAACTAGAAAAAAGTTGCATTTTTTCATTTAATTTCGGAAAACTAAAAAAATATCAAATGGCTGATTTTCATGATTTTCTTAATCTAGTTTATACAATTTTTCCCCGCAAATTTATGAAATTTGAAACATTTTTTTATAAACTAAAATTGTTTGAGTATATAATACTAAAATTTGATTTAATTTTAATGACTTTTTCATATGTTTAAATTTTTTTCATACGAATTACCAAAAAAATTTATGTATGTTTGTAATGCTTGTGGAATACATAATTACTGATTGAAAAATTCAGTACTGTACTTGACATGAGGAGGTAAAAGCATGGTCTCTTAATATCATTTAGGCTATTGTCCAGTGTTCCCTGTGGCTTAATGAAATTTATCAGTTGTGTCTCGTTGCTTTAACAATGAAAATGTTAATTGGATTGTGTATAATTTAAAGAATCCTTGTGATTACTTCTTTGGGGCTGAACGCCACCTCAGTATTTGCCCAATTTAGGTAAAATTCTACAGTTCTAAGGAACATGAGCAATCGGACTGTTTCACAGTTGTACTAGGCAGTTCAGTTAGCGCTTTCTTGAAATGGGTAAAATTGCATACCAATATCACTCCAGCATCATCGTTCCTATCCATCGATTCATTTTGCCTAATTCCTCAGCCGCTGCACGCTGCAACTCGTTTGTTTTGGCACTGCAGATGACGGTGCGGCCAGGACTTGAAACAGTTTCTGCAGCCTTTACGTGAAAAGCTACTCCGGTTTGAACGGGAACTTGGAGAAAGATAGAAATTCTTTGCTTCTGCCAGTGTGATTTGGCTGAACAATTTGTTCACTGTCTACGGGTAAATCTGAAATGCTATTTCCAGTAGATAGCTTAGCTGTATTTTTTGCATAATTGCTAGATTTATGTAGGCCAGGGCGGACTAGGGTTTCAGAATGAGCTCTGTTTTGGGGTCTCCAAGGAAGAAACTATATAATAACCTTGAATCGAGGATCTTTTGCCATATTTGTTAGCTGCTCTGTTTGGAAATATCTGTTTTTTTTTTGAACTGTCCGTTTGGTTTTAAAAATTGGAAAAGAAAATAAATATATATTTTAAAGTATTTGAATTGTAGAAAAAAATAATGTGAAAATTTTCAAATGAATAGATTTAGTATTTCTTTCAATGAATCTTATTTTCCAATAAAAAGTGTGCCTTTCCTTTTATTTACACCTTTTAAATTTGCAATTTCATATTACAAAAATTCAATACACTATCCAAAAATTGAATTATCAAAGTATTCATATTACAAAAAAAAAAAAAAAGCTATACTTTTTTTATTTTTTGGGGAAAGTAAATGCTAACTATTGACTCTTGCACAAGTCCCACTTATCGCCCAGACCACCCATTCTTCAGTTAATATATATATTTGGCACATTTTGAAATGGGATTGGTTCAATTGGGTGAAATTTGGGACCTACAAGCTTACAGCTTGTAAATAAATATGAAGCAGTCGAGTCGTTTGGCTCACAATAAAAAAGTGAATCAATAATTTATCCAAACACTGGACTTGTCGACTGTCTGAATGGCCCAACGGCTAGAAACACTTAAGATCGAGGTCATTAATGGCTCCGTAAAAAAATTAAATTTGATATTAAATTTTGATGAAGGGTTGTATGAACTAACAAACGTCTAACTATATTAAACAGATAATAATAGTTACTAAATAATAAGTATTTAATATTTAGTGGTTATGAAACTTAGGTAACAGCTGGATTTCAATTAATATAATGCCTCAATCATGCTAATATAAAAAAGTGTGCCGATTGACATTAATATTATAAATATACCAGTTTTCTTTAGTTAAAGGGGGACGGAGGGAGAAAAAAGCGAGTGTAAAGCTCTTATCGTAAGACATTTACATCCATCCATCCAACAATACGGAGCCAAATCTGGTAATTTGATCAATCTCTAATCATCTCTAAATCTTTCACTTCTTTAGAAAGATTTCTAACATAAATATAAGAGAATAAACAAATAAGTGATCTCATATTCTTTTACCTCTTATTAATTGTTATGGTGTAGAGGATCTAAATAGATGGCTGGAGGTTTTGACTTGATACATTTGGATAATAATCGAGATCTTAGGTATGTATTATTGGTGTTGTATATGAAAAATATAGTTAAGCTATTAGTTTCTTTTTGATTGAAATTCGAAATGTTTGAAAATGATTCATGTTTTTAATAAAGCCAAAAAGTAAACACTCAAGCACAAAGCCAAATAAGTTAGTCGCCAAAGGATATCGTATCCCATGTCCTCGGCCTAAAGGGGGATAGTTAAGGAGACGTTTGTTTGCCAGCAAATTCGGATATCAAAGTCTTGACAGCATACATCAATAGTATGTCTAAAATGTTGAAATCCTTATGAGATAAAGTTGAGGACTAAACGCGTAAGGTAATAACCTTTCACTCACAAGCATTGACCTCAAATAAAAGGTAGAGAGGAAAGAAAGTTATTTCAAAGCGTGCCTCTTTTCGGTTAAGATTCTAATGGGTCTTGAGGCATCCCTCCAAATAAATCCTTCTCAGCTCAAAGGACCCTTGAATTTTGAAACTAGGGAAGAAACTCCCAAGCGATGGAATCTGCAATATACCCGAGATTTGACATTTGATAATTCGAGAAAAAAAGTCACACAACAGCATGCTTAAAACCCTCATGGTTAAGTAGGTACCACATGTATCTGCTAATCTTTTGGAATAAATTATGTTCCTTAGTACTAAAACAAACCGAAGGGGAAGAAATAATAAAACAGATCAAACAATAGGCTTTTTTGGGGAAATGCTGGTAGTCAGGTGACCGAATTAAATCGTATATCATTCACCTTTGATATCAAAAGGCACCGGCTCCCTCATAAGTTTAAAATACCAATATTGAAACCTTCTGATAAAAGCACTAATCCAACTGATTATCTGGACTACTTCCGAATGTTGATACTTCCAAAACCTTGAAAATATTATATCGTGCCCTTATTTTTTTTAACTTTAAAGAGAGGTGCGAGAATTAGTTTCTACATATTAGAATCAAATTCTATTCAATAATTTTAGGAGCTGATAGACCAATTCCTATTATAATTCAACTCCAGTTGGAGAAAAGAAAAGCAGCCCTGACACTTTGTTAGGATCCGACAAAATCTGAATGAGAGTCTAAAATATTTTTTCGTCAGATCCAATACGAAGGCTAGAGGTATCTCAAAACTCACCAACGAGATAAATTGAATACCTTCATAGCCACGATTTAACCGGGTGAATTTTTTAAATATTTAGTCTAATAGTAACCAAAAACTTTCTGGAGGTAAAGACTATCACTTGGACATACATTATAACCAATGAGGCTAACAAAGCAAAATAGCTGAAGTGCTTGAATTATGGGCACCATCCCTTGTCAAATGGTAGAAAGAAGAGGAATGGCGATAACTATTCCACTTGGGATCACCGGAAGTAGCGAAGAACTGGGTCATGTTTCATAAGTAGTATGAATTGCTAAACCTCGTACTACTAAATGATACTCGGACAAAAATTTTGATACAGACAGAATGAAAAATTCTTAAGGTAGCCCAAGCTTATCAATAACCCAAAAGAAAGTGATTAGCTTAGATATTGTTTCTACCATTGATCTTAAGAACATAACACCAAAAATTATCGAATACTATAGAAGGAAATTGAGACCTTAATACAAAAAGGATACTTCAACAAATAGTAAAATACCTTCACCAGGTATGAGGACTCTTGACATTCTTCAAAAATGACAAAGTCAACCGTATTCTAAGAGAAAATAATCGGAAGGCTGATTGACTTTCTAAGATTGCAGCGTTCAGTTGTTCGAAACACTTTGTCTAGTATATGAGGGAAACACTTCAAAAATCAAGTATAGAAGAGTAAGATGAAATGCTCTGAGTATCCAATGAGGTAGCTTAGATGACCTCTTGTTAAAGTACCTTAAAAATAGAACGCTTCTTGATGACATGACAGAGACAAAGTGCATTACAAAAATGATCAGATGGTACACTTTTGTGGATGGAACGCTCGAGGCTATTTCATCCTGACATGCACTATTTAACTCGCATGAAATTCGATTATACCCTTTGTGAGGTACATCTCAGTATATGTGAAGCACATGTAGGGGCAAAAATTTACCATTCAAAATCATGGGCGTGTGATGGAATTCATCAAGAAATGTGAGAATTGTCAAGTTTACAGTAATATATCTAAGCAATTGTATACAAAACTTTAAGATTTGTAGGCTCCTTGGTCATTCGCATAATGAGGGATAAATATATTAGGTCCATTTCCAGTAGGAACCAGATAGAGAAAATATATTATCATTGTGATGAATTATTTCATGAAATGGATAGAAGTATCCCCAATGGAAGAGATTATATAGTAGAATGCAACAAACTTTGTATGCAAAGATATCATTTGTAGGTTTGGAATACCGAATGTTATAATGACTGTAATAGTATCCCATTCTTTGAAAAAAAAAGTTCACAAAGTATTGTAATAATTTAATAATGACTCAATCTCCTACCCACAAACAAATGAGCAATCAGAAGTGAGGAATCAGATGATAGTAAATAGGCTGAAAACAAAGTATAATGAGGCTGGTGGCACTTAGGTAAACGATACTACATTAAGAGAGTGATGACGAGAACTTTTGAGGTCAATGTCTTGGTATTAAAGAATATCAAGGCAATTGAAAAGCTAGCCAATAGGAATAAACTATCACCAATTTAGAAGGTATCATTCTTTGTGCGGACAATACTCCATAATGGGGTGCATAAGCTACATGCTCAAAATAAGAAGTTAGTTTCTCGAACGTGGAATACTCTTCGTATCAAAAAATATTATCAATAGCAAGATTGACTAGGATTGTAAAGGTATGTTCTGACCTCCACCTTAAAATGCTTGAATGTTGTATTTAATGGTTTCCTCCCATTAGTAAAATTTAATCTTTACAATTCATTTACTATTAATTTTATGTACTTGTATGTAATAACATAACTACAACAGACTTTGGGTCAGACAGTCGGTGTGAACACTCTATCCATGAGTACGTCGATTCTAAAGAATCATCTCAATATATGTTTAGTAGAACCATATGATCTCAAGCGTTGTCATACACCAATAATTTTAAAAAACTCCGGGGCTTAAGAACTAAGTGGTCAATTCCCTTTTAGGAGGTTGAAAACACAAGTTGAATAAAGTGAAACGAGACATGATTAGTAATTGTCGTTTTACCCATAAAACCTAACGGATTCTTTCACGTACGAGTGCTAATGTGCTCTTCCATGGGATACATGTGATCAATTAAACGGTTATGGACTAAGGTCCAACTTGCCTAGAGACAATGGTGAACAACATAGCCAATAAAATGGTAAACCATCTTATGGTGAAAGTCAAAAGACTTAATTGATAATTCGATAATCAAATGGCCTAAAAGTTCACGAGTATACAACCAAGGGACTAAATCTCCCATTTAGCGTAAGCAAAGCATAAATGCATATTTGAAGATGAACAAGTCTGAACATATACATCGAAGAATCAATTATGCCAACCCAGCTACAATTGAAACAAAAGCTATAAAATTCAAGGACAACAAATGGCATGATTGTTCTAAGGTTGGAGCTAGATCTTGGGGCTGGAAGCTCCCAGATTTCGTAAAATCTTTTATATTAGAGATTAGGAAAGCTTCAATTTTTTATCATCTAACCAACCAATTGGAAAATGGAGATGATCCATTTTGCAAAGAACAATTCATTCTTTGAAGCATGAGTTTAACCAAGAACCGATCTATTCAAGCCGGATACTCCTCCTTGATACTTCCTTGAGCATTAAGCATTCAGCTTGGAATCTCTCGACAGTGCTAGAAGTAGTAGCCAATTGACCTTTAGTCTCAAAAACCTTGTCTTCGAGTAAGCTGATTCAGTCTTGAAGGATAGTTGCCTAGTTTGCATACTCATGAGACCTTATCCACTCGATTAGCTGGATTGACTGGCCACGAAAAAATAAAGATTCAATTTCAATAGTTATAGCTTTAAATTCCAAGTCTCGGATTATAGAAGGATCGACGTAAGATTGAGATGGGCATACAATTTTCGTATCTTGGCTATAAAGCATATATCTAATTAGACGTACCAGATTTTAAAACTGTATAACAATAGGATTTTGAGCCAAAAATTTAAATAACAAATAAACGGCTTGGAGTTATGATCTCTTATGATACCTCAGGGGTTGGACAACCCCTCTTGGATACAAAATCTGATGTTGATCCTCTCGGTTTAGAACTAGGAGAATGCAATGATCTCCAATAATGAGAGGTAATGATTTACGGTACTGTGAAAGGTCAAAACTTGTGGTACTTTTCGAAGTCTCATAATCTACTAGTACCATAGAAGGTGACAAGGAATTCATCGAAGACTCTTTAGTTACATCAACATTATTCTCTGAAGTGACAACCCGAGTCACAAAAGATATAAAAATTGATTCACTTGATGCAAGAGAGTTTGGCATAACTAGAATCTTGAATTCAGCAATTATGGGGGCATTAATCTGCCCATCATCATGTAAGGGTTGAAACCAAAAATCATGCTACTCTACTGAAGTGGTGATGGGAATCCCTTCTTCTAAGTTAAAGGCAAGCATACAGTATCAACAATGCTATAAACATCATCATCGTCTCAATAAAGTTTTGGGGTAATTGTTGTCCCAACCTCAGGATGATCAATATTAACATGTGGAGGAGAGATAATAGTTAGGCCACCCTTCTTTTCAAGGTATGAGTTGATATCTCGATGACGGCCTCTCCTTTTAGAACAACATACCAATTGACGCCATCTAAGGCATCTTGAATCGAGAAATTCCTTGTCCAATGCAACTTAGCCATATTTTCCTTGATAATGTTCATCCGAGATTCGGTCATGACACTCGTTCTCAAGAAACAGATTAGAAAGTGGATGATTGACGTCATTCTAATTATTAGAAAGGATCTAGTTACCGGGAACCTTAGCGAAAAAGAGTATATATTTTTAATTCTTTATCAAGTTAGAGTTTTCCCCACTTATTTTAAATCCTTTTATATCAAGGATATCTGATCACTTTCCTAATTGAATAAAAAAACTACTTTGATCATCTAGGCATCTAATCTAATATCTCATCGATGAAAGGAGACACATAGAGTTACAAAGTATCTATCAGCATTTAGCTGGAGAAAGGAAACTAGAATTTTCAAAACCCCCATAATTTCTACAAATTACCTAGCAAAAGGAATTATGAGACAATCATTTAAATAGACTTTATAAATGGCAATGAATCCATCCCTCAGAGAACAAGCTCTCTTATCAGAGAAAGGAATTTTGGATAGAATACCAGACAAAATGTTGTACCAAACATAAAATGTCTAGCATGAGATCCATGGAAAGACAAGTAGCAGTGTCTGTAACGTTTTTTGAGGTGCTTCATAGAGCCACGAAAAGCAGGTCAAATGTAAGAGTAAGAAATTTAGTACTTGAATGAAAGATTAGACGAGAGCACAATTATGATTTGAAGTGAAGAGAAGGAGACATTACAATTTAAAAAGGGAACTAATGTTGGAAACAAAGCATTTAAAATTCCAATGTTGATCCAAATGACAGTCTCTCTACCTTCTCTCAAGCTAAAATGTTGCATTTTAAAGAACTATCAAAAGAAAACAATGATGGTACCACAAAATGTGATTTCCCTAGCAAAATTAATGATAATGATGATGTCATTATTTCTAAATTAATGAAGTTAATTGTCAAAAGTTCTTTTTGCTTTAAGATATAGATTTGGTCAACTAATAAGATATGAGGTTATTTAATTAAATGTTCCAATTTATCAAAAGTATAAACTATTAGAATGCTGAGTTATTAGAAGATGAACCGTTAGAAGATAGAACTATCAACGTGCTAAATTAATGACTCATTTGATATTTGGATAAAATATCTCCATAAAATACTCAGATATAAAAATTAATAATAAAAAAAATTTCATTGGAATAATTTTATTAATCTAAATTTTTAGTGACTTATAATACCATTTGGGTAAAGAACAAACTAATAAAATAGACAGATTAAAAACTGTAACTTGGATGAAAAAAATAAAATTTCTTCTTATTGATACTCTTACATATATGACATATTCTTACAAAGTAAATAGCCAAGTCATTCGGCTCAAATGAAAAAGAGGAAAAGAAGTAAGAAGGCTATTTGGCAACCGAAACCTGAGAATGAAACAAAGTTCAATGGGTGCCGGTCTTTTTCTCGAAATGTAACACCTAGTCAATCATCTCTACCGTGTTGTATTAAAAATTGTGATAGAATAAGAGATGAAAGACAATGAACAAGCTAATTCCCTCTTAATAGGTCCGGCCTCCTTGATGATCCACATAAGAACAAAAAGAGGTATAGGGAAAAGTCCCTTGGAAGAGGTTATCCCCAATTTAAGATGTTGCATAAAAGAAAAAAAATTAAGACAGATATTTCAAATGTAATTGGACGAGTGGAAAGGTATATGTGAGAACTCCCTCTTTAGATTCAACAAGGAGAAACTCTATCAGATATTGAGTCATGTGGCCTATGAAAAGGCTGAACGGAGCACCATTCGATGTGGAGACGTTATATTTATTGCTTATCAAATAACAAAAATACACTATTTATAACCAAAAAGTAGGCAACAATATAAATAATCTTAAAGTGAATTAAGATAGTCAAATAGTCAAAAAATCTAGGTCAATGAGATACAAAAAATTAAATTTTTAT